>JAASFI010000210.1:0-43299 GCA_023333705.1 Globisporangium viniferum
ACGGATGCGAGCTGCCACGGAAGACGCGCTCTTTTTTTCTTCAACTGACAAGAAAGCGTCGAAAAGGTCTCTGAGGAAGCTCCTCTCGCTGTTATCGAAGGTGAACCACTCCATCGACATATGCAACTGGAATATATCCTACGAGGACTTGGTGGAGTTAGTGCTGGCAGCCAAGGAAAGAGGCATTCTGGTTCGTGCGGTGGCAGACAGTGTGCAGGCTGGGCAATGGTTCGCGAAGATATAGGAGCTCAAAGCTGCCAACATTCCAGTTCACCTGCTCGGCACAACCAAGTGATGTATGCATCACAAATTCTGTATCCCGGATGGTGTGACCCTTTTGAACGGGTCATTTAATTGGAGCTCTTGAGCGGCAACAAGGAATATGGAGAACATCGTCGTCACGTCGAACCCCAAGCTAGTTCGTCTTTTCAAGAGAGAGTTTGCGAGGATCGTTCAACTGGACCAGAACCTCGCAGCCTTTTATGCGGAGCAAAAGAAGAGCAAAACAGAGCAACAGAAGCAACAAATGTTCAGTAGCTAGCTAGCTAGGCCAGCACGTCATACATGTCATACGTATGGGTTTTCTTGAATGGACTTGCTTCTCGTATTCTGGGCTCTAACCAGGTTCTAGGGTCACATCTCTTGATGCTGGCAAGTTGGGAGGCGTGCTGTCGTGTTTAGACTCCGCCAGCGATCATGCTCATCTCTTTCAGGAGCGAACGGCTCAAGAGATAACAAGCAAGCGCGCAGCTGCATGGAGCTCTATGGATGGTGGTAGTCGAGACGAGACCATTCCAGTCCGGGTATGAGTTGCTTTGAAGCACCTGGAACGATTCCAAGCACTACGAATAATACCGCAAATGCGGTGGTCGTCGTCTGACGAGCTTGACAAGCCACTGGACTTACAGCAAGCGAACGAACTGCCATCGCCTGAAGACTCACGGCGAAAAAGAGAATTTCAAACCGATCTCTTGCTGCGGTTGCTTCTTCTTGTGTGGCTGGTGCTGATGTTCACACGGCAACAACAACGTCAATTCCAGTGCGTTGGCAGATCAGGAGATGTTCTGAACACAGTCGTACCCACTGATGGGTATGCTCGTACGTACTGCAGATATTTGTTCAAGTTTTGGTTCATCCTTGATCATGCTTAGTTTCTGCTATTTGTCAACCTAAAAGAAAGGTTACAGTAGGTACAAAAGTGGATTGATTGCCTTGATTGATCGGGAAAAATTGTGGCCACGCAAAAAGCGTCAAGAGGAGGAGCATGACGATGCACTCGAAAAAAAGAAATAAAGAATGCCTGGAGGCAACCACTGTCAGCTGCCCCATAACCGCTTGCTCATGTCTGCTTGTGGTACAAACTTGGCCTCTTGCAACATCTCCAGCAACGCGAACTTCACTTTCATCACCGCTGTTGATCACAACAACTTGCTGTCAACCACTTTGATTGACAACAGCGAACAGCTTCAAATTAAATAAGCTGCTCTGCCATTCGATTCATCCAGCCAGCACAGCAGTCAGTTGTCTCTCTGTCAGTCTGAGACCTGCTTGCGGCTGCTTGAGTGTGGTCACTGCTGTGCTGAAACAGGTCTCAGGGTTCGCGTGCACTCATGCAGGGATCTCCATGGACAATCAAATGTCAATGCCTATTTCAGTCTCTACTATATCTGGATTTGGAGTTCCCCCACTTTTGTCACGCAGGAAGGGTCTAAGCAAACGCGAGGGAAACAAAAAGCGTAACCCTCGGCGTAACCCTCCACGCATGTGCTTTTTGGCCAAAGAAGGAGGATGCACAACGTCTGCCAGCAACTTCAATCACAGTAGTGCGCTCCTTTCCATAAACAGTCCATAAATCCTGAAGCAAAACACATGGCGGGTTTCCACTTTAATCTGGAGGTTTGTAGGCAACATTCTGGCGCATAAAACCCGCCATTCCGCCAGCCAATCACGGCAAAATGATGTACGCCACACAAATAAATCAAGGTTTTCTGGGTGGCACGCTTGAAGCATAGAGCCAAAGGGTGGGAGGTCGTGGCGTGGAAGGGGGGGGGGGGTGAAAGGCAGGCAGCTGACGGTCCCCTTGATTTCTGCTGTGCTGCTTTTCCCTTTTGAAGCAGAGCTCGCATTTGCAAATTTGCAGCACTCCAAGCACCACGCGAAGCAACAACAGCAACAACAGCAACAACAGCAACAACAGCAACACCATCATGTCTGCGGGGTACGTGTGTGTCTAAAGGCAGAGATGCTATGTGATCCTCTGTGTGTGTCTCTAACTGTGTGCGTGTGTGTGATATGTACAGCGGCGATTTGATCATTTCGGGCGACTGCGGCGGCACCAACACGCGTCTGTCGCTGTGGCTGATCCCGCGCGGATCCAAGGAGTTCAAGGGTGCGTTTGTGAATGATCAAATGACAGATAGAGCTGTGTGTGCAGGATTCAGAACGTCCTTGTGCGCTTGCGATTGAGTGTGGGGTGCTAACTGCTGTGTTGTTGTTGTCATGTTGTGAAAACGGTATCTTTTTTTTGGCATCTTTAGGCAATGTCGCCCCTGGTGAGATCACGTTTGCCAAGAAGTACCACAACGAGAACCACGCGAGCTTCTCGGAAGTGTGCCACCTCTTCATGAAGGAAGCCAACCTCAACGGTCGCGTGCCAGTTGCCTGTGTGCTGGCGTGCGCTGGCCCAATCTTGGAAAACACCGTCGAGTACGTGCCCTGTGTCTCTGGGTTGTGCCTTAACCATATGTACCAAGCACCAATTGCCAGCATATGACATATCTAACTTCTGTGCGTGTATGCCCCTTCCTCTTTCCCACAGATTCACCAACATCAAGTTTGGCTGGAAGATCAACGGCCCTAACCTTGAACGCGAGCTCGGCATCAAGACCGTGCGGCTCATCAACGACTTCGCTGCCATGGGTTACGGTCTGCTCACCCTCAAGCCGCACGAGTACATTGTGCTCAACGACGCTCCAAAGGAGGAAGGCGCGCCAATTGCCACCATCGGCGCTGGCACTGGTCTCGGTGAGTGCTACCTGACCGCTGGCATCGACGGCCAGTACTCGTGCTTCGCCTGCGAAGGTGGCCACACCGACTTTGCGCCAGCCAACAAGCTCGAGATTGAGATCTACGAGAGCCTAAAGAAGACGGTGCGTACTCTAATGTTGCTGTTTGAAATGTGTCTGTGCCGTTGACTTACATGTATGCATTTTTGTTTCCTTTTGACTCTATAGCTCGGCTGCAGCAAGCGTTTCTCTGTGGAGCGCATCATCAGTGGCCCAGGTCTTGCCACCGTGTACGATTTCTTGGCCAAGAAGTTTCCAGAGAAGGTGAACAAGAAGGTGTACGACGAGTTCTTGGGGGCCAAGTCGCTCCAGGGCAAGGTTGTCGGTGACCACGCCAAAACCGACGAGCTTTGCAACCAAGCCATGGAGATCTTCGTTGAGTAAGTGTTGCATGGGTATGAGTTTCTCCTCGCTTGTGACGAAAAGTTGGCTCACATTCATTTATCTTTGATGTGTTGCGAAAACAGCGCGTATGGCCGTGAAGCCGGTAACGCGATGCTCAAGTACCTCCCACGTGGTGGCTTCTACATCACGGGCGGTCTCGCGCCAAAGAACTTGGACTACTTCACGAAGAAGGACATCTTCCTCAAGGCTGCGTTCGACAAGGGCCGTGTGAGCCCTGCCATCCAGGCTGTGCCTGTGTACTTGGTGCTCACGGAAGATTTGGGCGAGCGCGGCGCGCACTACTACGCTTATCAGCTGCTCAAGTCGTACAACAAGAGCCACGGTATCGTGAAGGCTGTGCACGACATGGAGGACAAGTTCGTGAGCGCCAACCACTTGGCTCTCTACACCGTGATCGCTGCCATCGGTGTGATCATCGGCGCCACCATCAGTTCTGTGCGCAAGTTTTAAGTAAAGACAAGGAACGGCAAGACCGAAAGAGAGATCGGAAATACTCATACGATAGGAAGTAATGTGAATGCGCTTTGATGTGTGCGTGCATGCGTCTTTGCATTGGGTTTGTGTGTGTTTCCATTCGACTGCTCTATCTGCATTGCGGAATCGTTGATGGAATCGCTCACGAGGAAAGCTTATTGTGACACGTAGGCGAATCGGAGTGAAGAACAAAGCCATCCAAGCGGCACATTCAAGAGCAGGAAGGGCAACGCAAGCTGCATTCATTGTCAGTCGCTATATCTACTCGAGCTGCGTCACCTCGGATTCGTTCTGCGTGATGTATATTTTTCGGATGATGCTCCCCGTTGACGACTGATGCTGAGTTTCAGCTGGTTTGTTGGTGCGCTGATGTGGCGCTGTGCTCCTTGGGTGAGCGGTTTGGGTCGGCGAGTGCGTGTGCCCATGAGCTCCCGAGTCGTGCTGGGTTGTCACGCATGCCAGCTCTCTTTTCCGGGCAATGCGCACGACACTGAAGCTCAGCAGCCAGTAGCAGACCAAGAGCGCACCATGGGAAGCAGCGATCGACGCCTCACCACCACTGATGATGAACCTGGACGTGTGAACATAGTTTTCTTCCGAGACGGTGTACGATGCCGCTCCCATGCCGCTGTAGTGTGTGCCGCAGACTGCAACGCCCATGATGAGCGCACTTGCCAACCGAAGCGCTTCGTTATTCGGCAAGAACGTGAGCTGTGGGCATCATGAATGGCAAATTTCGCAAAGGTTGAGTCTTGTTGCCAGCTGAAGTGGAGACGTTTTAGCAACTGACGATGACTCACCGCGCGGAAAATGATCCAGAATGCAGCATTCGCAGTGAGGAAGGCAACGACCACGGAGACGCTCACGATCCCGGGGTGCAGCGTCATGTCTGCGTTCGTGCGTTGCGCCAGCATGCCGAGGTAGTGCATGCCCAGCACACCAAGAGCAGCAAATGCACCGCCGATCGCGATCCGCCAAAGGCGCGAGAAGAGCGCCATAATCTGGATCGATCAGTTTCGAGTAAAAGTCAGTGAAGTATCAAACGACCACACGATCAGAATCACCGTCCAAGCAGTCACATTGGGCTCGTGCATGCAGGTATGCATTTGAGAACCGGAGATGCTGGTTACCTTGATTTGCCGCCCAACTTGCTCTTTCTTCACAGCTACTGACATTTTCACTTTCTTCAGGTTCGCAACCTACCAGAGCGCAACAACCCAACAGAATCAGTCTCAAGCTAGCTCCAGTATCCATTCCACCACCGACGTGAAAAGATAAAGCAACACCACGGGCGAATGACGAGGTGAGGCTCTCAAACTTTACCAGCATGTTCTTCCTCCGATCTTGCTCGATTTCCAAGAAGAACGGGTCTTTCGAAGCGATCATGAGCCCGATAAAGACGCCCACGACAGGAAAAATGAACGAGATGATCGTGAGCCCGAGCTCAAAGTCGACAACCAGGATGGTTCCGTCCTCGAGCACCAATTTCAGCGCCGTCATGCCCGTGAAGTGCGTGCACCAGATCCCGCAGCCGCCGAGCGTGACCGCCGAGAGGAGGAGCATCACCAGTTTCTGGTTGCCTTCAACGCGCCGCCACTGCTCCATCAACTGGATAGCTAGTGCAAAGAAATAAAGTGGACGAGGAAAAGGAGTGTACGCGTCAGTTCAGTTCAGTTACTCCCGGGGGAGGCAATAGTCGCGACATGGAGGAAAAGAACAAATCAAGAGTGAGGCGCACGCACTGCAGTAGCTCCCAGTCACAGAGATCAGGTACGAAAGCGCGATCTTCGACACCGACCAGTGCTGGTGAATCGGCACGCCCGGATGAAGTGAAGCCATTGTGGTGCTGCTCTCACTCTCTCAGATGGAAAATTTAGGATGTCACCTCAGCACCGTCTACTCGGCTGACCCAACGCAGAATTTGGTATCGCTCTCGGCTTGCGATAACTGGAAATCTCGCTCGAAGAAAGCACAAAGAATGTGGACGTGTGCGGTGATTTGGGTAAGATGGTTTCTCTGATTTTGCGACTGCACGAGTGTATAAATAGTTGATTGGCAAGAGGCAAGAGGCACGCTGTCCTGACCAGCGGCTGAGTTGTGCGGTAGTTTTTTTTGGCTCGAGGTGTCTATCGATCTGCTTACTCATTCAAGACGATGCGAAGGCGTGGAGCCCAAAGATAACTCGGATTTGAGCAGAGGAGATCAAGCGCAACCGACTCTGCTGATGGCCATTCACGAGCAGAACACTTCAGGAGAAACTACGCCGAGCTCGCGAGACAAAGAAACTATCAGTACTCGACCTACAGAGGCTGAGGACAGCCAGTTGGAGACGGAAATAGGTTGGTTCTGCTACTTGATATTGCGTTTTCTTCCTTCAAGCGATGAGAGGTTATCCGTCTCACAGCAGCAACTTTATCTCCGAACGTGACAGGCTCTGGGTCTTGCTGGAAGAACCGCGGATACTCTTCCAGAGGGCCAAAACCGCTCCGGCACGTGAAGCACTCGCTCCCGAATCACGGTCGTCGTGACTGCGAGCTCGCGGTAGACGAAGCCCTGAACGCGTCCGGGCTTGAGCGCAAAATCAGAGCGTACGTCGTCACCCAGTAGCAGAACAAGATCGACACGTGTGAAGCGATCGTCGACGCGTGAACACCTTCGAGGACCGTCGCGGCCGCGTGTGGCAGCGGTGCATCAGTGATCGCATAGCTAGCTGTGCTCATGATTGTAAAGTGATGACCACGCCAAGTGCAGCCGTCGTCAATATCTCCAGGAGGGCGTGTGCTGGGAACAGCGCTGGAAGAGAAGCAAGCTATGAGGTATTCGCAAGTCGGAAACGCGTCAAATGTGGTCACTGCTAATATGGAGGTCAAAAGGCAAGGGAAAGCGACGTATCCCGCGAAAAATGACCCAGAACACCGCAGTTACCGAAAGAAACACGATGAACGCAGCGCCTGCAAGCACGAGATGATCCACTGTGACGCTGACAACTGCTCGCCGCGCCACCATCTCGGAGAAGTGCATGCCCAGCAAACCAGCGGTTACGAACGCTCCGCCCAACGCAAGACACCAGGGTTGAGGGAAATGGTGATCGCGCCTCCCGACTTCTCTCTGAGTCAGCAGCGGTTTGCGGAATCAGCCATGCCATCGTGGGTCTCTGCACAACAGCTTGCTGCTGCTTGGAGAACCCTCGGTTGAGGAAGTACGGATCCTTTGAAGCAATTTTGAGGCCGACAACACACCGAGCGACGGAGAAACCATCGAAAGCACGAGTCGCCCCAGCTCGAAATCGGTCAGCAGCAGCACTCCATCCTCAGAGACCAGTCTCCGTGCGTTTTGCATGGTGAAGTTGGTGCATCAGAAGCTGCAGCCACCGAGTGAAATTGAGGAAAACACCATCATGAGCAGCTTGTGGCGCGGTAGCTTTACTCTTCGCCAGTCGGTCGTGGTCTGGGTCGCTACAGCAAACGCATACCGGTAAGAAGCATGCCGTTAGACGCAAGAGCCGAGCTCAACCCAATGACCAGCATGTCGCCTGCCCACGAAGCTTACTGCAGTAGCTCACTGTGACCGCCACGAAGTACGCGAGTGCGATTCTGGAGCCGAGTCAGTGCGTGTACACAGACTGCTGCGAGTCGGAGCCTTGAGCGCCACTCATTTATGCATCCAACCTTCTTGATCCGGAACGACGGACTTGCTCGGATATCGCCCAGCCAAAGCGGCCTCGACTGCCAGAGAGGAGCGTTCGTTTGTCAGTCGGCTTGTTGTGACGTGTTTCGCTCGCTCGAGGAGCCTTCGCCAGAGCTGATCAATGGGACAAGAAGGCCGCTCGCTCTAAATCTGCATCAGCACCTCATCACCAGTAGATTGACCGAGTCTCTTTTTGGCATTGGTTCATAGGTGCATGTGTCCGACCAGAACAAGATCAGGAGGCCCAAAGTCAGTCTTCAAGAAGTGAGTGAGAGAACAAGAGAGCCAACGCGAAGAACGAGATCCAAAAAATCCAAACCGAGAATGCCTGGAGACGGAAAACAATGGGAGAAACAGGATTCCGCCAGTCACGCGAAGCCTGAAGCATCGGCAGTTGGTTTCTCGCATAAGCTGCCGCCAGCATGGCTTGAAGCTCGTCGTGGGTTGTTTTGCTTGGCTAGAAACCACCATGATACCGTGGACGCTCGAGGCAAACAACGTACCGACGAGTCATGGAGCCTCAGATAATACTGTAGCAACTTCCGTGGACTGCGAGCCCGCGACACTCAGGTGCTGACCGTGGAGTGTCACTCTTTGGAAGCAAACATGCGCTCTTCCGTAGTATATACTAATAACATCTGTCGCAAAATGGTTGTAGGTGTCCTAATGACCAACCCTTAGGTGCGTGGACGTCTCGATCGAGCTCGATGCTGTTCATCGGCACGTGGGTCTTCAGCGACGGCTGCTTTTTCACGATGCTCGGTCCCACTGGCGAGATGGAAGCGGCGGGAGGACCACCAGGAGGCGCTGGGGCCACGCTGTTGAGGCTGTTGAGGTTCGAGGCGCTCTTCATGCGGTTCGCGCTCGTCGCCGCAGACGTGTGGCGATTGGGTTCTGGTGCGTTTGAGGTCACTTGGTTCTTTGCCGAACTGCGAGAGTGCTCGGTCGCCTACTTGCGAAGGGACATCACGACTGTGAACGCCGACAGCCAGTAACACGCGAGGATCGAACCGTGAGAGGCAATGTCCGCAGCACCACGCCCCGGGAAGATGAAGCGCGACACGATCGTCGTGCCGACCTCAAAGTCCACCTCCAGCAGTGTCCCGTCGTCGAGCTGCATATTGAGCTCGTTCATGCCCGTGAGTTGCATGCACCAGATGCCATAGCCGCCCAGCGAGAGCGCCGAGAGCGCGAGGAGCATCAGTTTGTGCTTCTTGGACTCCTGCGTGCGCCACTGCTCCATGAGCTGGATGACTAGTGGGGAGAAAGAAAGAGAGAGAGAGAGAGGGAGTGTGTTGATAGACCTTAGAGCCATTTCCAAGACAAAAACATTGCAGTGGAAGGCAAGATACTAGCGTCGGCACAACGTACTGCAGTAGCTCCCGTGACCGCGATGAAGTACGAGAGGAAGATCGTGTCGACCGACCAGTGCTGCGAGATGCTGTGAGGTGCGCTCATACTGGCCGACCCTCCGTCTCGGTGTCGCATCCTTCCTCTCTTCCGAGGTCCGTGGTCAGCTGAGCGTTGTCGGGCGGCTGTGAACTGAAGACCACCGTGTCGGATGTGGCTGGAAGGACTTCCAGTTAAGAGAGCGACCTGAGTCGAAGGTGGCGTGACGGCCGAAAATACGCACTGCTGAGGAATGATGCGAAGTGAACGATTGAGTGAGTGACAGAGTTCGTGGGCGAGTTTTGATCTCTGAGGGATATAGATAGATAGATAAAGAGAGATTGAGAAATTAGTAGCGTGCTGGGAATAGGCGGAGTCATTCAAGCAAGAGCTCTGTCGTGAACCAAGAGTTCATATCTGGAAACTGGTGGTTGGTTCCGGTGATCCTTCTGATTATATAATGACCGACCAATCAGCAAAGTGACTTTTTGTCAAAATGCCAATAGCTAGCTAGTCCAGCGTAATAGCAGTACTTGTAATGTGCTTGGAAGTACCGAGCAAGACCACCCACCACCAACCCCGACGATCAGTCATAAGAAAGCGTGCAGCAACTGCAATTGCCGTGAAGGTTGGCCGTCATGTGAGAAGTCATCACTCAGGGTTCAAACGCACGCAGATCGCTGGTTTCTGATTCTCGGTGATGCGGGTGCGTGCGCATTGCTGTTTGCTCGCGAAGGCGGGATTAGGAGAGTGGATAGTGCACTTGAGGTTGATTTCGAGCGAAGATGTTGTTTCTGGTGTGTAGCCATTTTTGACACGCATGACTTGAAGTCGTGCAAGATTGTGGTCCACACTAGCTCGCTGTAAAAACAGGGTCAAAAATATAGAGGTCAGATTATCAGGTGATCTGATAATGAAATTTTACTGTAGGCATGTAAACTTTTACACAATTTCCTGTTCGTAGCTTTTTCTTGTGATCTCGAACTTGTCGGTGTGTGAGTATTTGGTGTTCTGTCAGAGAGCAAGCCAAAGATGCCTGGCGAGTGCAGTTGACCAGTGCGGGCTGAATCTGTATGGTGACATCAATTTTGAAGCGGATTTGGCATTTCTTTAAGCGAGAGCGTTGTGCACTGGCACTTGGCTGAGTGTACTGTGGAACACGTAATAACGCTAAGTATTGTCTGCTCAGTATGACTTGGTGAGCTTGCGTTTGGCGAGTGCTCCCTAACCTGTGATAATTGCGTGCGTTGTGGATACAACTAACCTTCACAGACAGACGCCCAGTCTGCTGGGAATAGCTACAGTTGCCGGAGGCGTAGCCAAAATGGGATACCCGAAGTCTGAAGTTTAGCCAAACTTAATTGTCTAAAGTTGGGCTGATCAAGCTCGTGTCTTCGAACTGAGCCAGTAGCAGCACAAGACGAGATCTGGACGGTCAAGACGTGAGCTTTGTCAGTTGGATCCTACCCGTTGCAGAAGGAAAAACAATCCTACAACTCGGACTCGGCGACAGGAGACTTGCTAGTAACTCATGTGTATGGGATTGATTGTACTAATAAATTGACGGCTTCCATGGAGTTTGAGCAGCAGCAAAATTAGCGTTTGAAAGAGAAAAAATGGTCCGGACTCTCAAGCTCAAGCACACAGGCGCATGCTTTCTTGCGTTTTTTTTTGCGTGCGACATAAGACACATCATCAAGTGGTAGATAGGTTCTGTCGCGAAATCAACGCATCCAGCATTCCTAAAATCTTTACTACGATTTCACAGCGAAGTTCGCATGAGACCGAACGAAAGTGACGGATAAAATCCTCATGGATGGATGGAGTGGATGGAATTTATTGTGGGTTTGGATATTTATTTGAAGCTGCTATTTTCTGTGTCTTGTTGTTGATAAGGATCTTGTGAGAATCGTGAGCATGGGCTACGACTGCTAGCTGCTGGTGACCACGCTAACTGGAGCTTTGACTCGGTCAATTCGCTGCTGAGCGAGAGCGCATCGCTCTTCATTTACATCAACCTTGGGATCAACCCGCGCCCCGCGACGCATACGTTTATGCAACAGTACGTCTCACAAACGTGGACACTTCTTTGCTTTTCAAATGTGGACATTGTGATCAATGGTGAGTAATATTTGCCTGCTTAGGTAAATGCACATCTTTGCACTTTATGAAAATGCAGATCTGAAAAGAGAACTGGCATACCCAACAACAATCCACGAGCACCAGCGACGAAGGATACTGAGCGGTGACGCTACTCTACCAGTTACAACAGCAGTAATGATCTCATGAAGCGCAGCCTGGCGATTTGCTCTGAGCAAACAAACAACAGCCCAGAACGTTGGTCATCATGTAAGCCTCAGAGGCACCACCACCGCTTTGAACATGCGTGTGACGCAGAAGATTCTGTTGGTTACCAGTGAGGGTGTATGCTTTTCGTTTTGGGAAATGGTGGTATTTCTAAAGAATTCGAGTGGATAGTGCGCTTTGAGGTACGGGATCCGAAGTAAATCAAATGACTGACTTGATGCTGAGCGATTGTAGTCCACACCACGATCTCCCGTAAAACAGGGTCAAACAGATTTTTATCAGCGATCTGACAATTTGCCAATTTTTACGGTAGATGATCTATTAACTACACTATTTCTTCCAGTCTGAAACTTGGCTTTTCAGCTTCAACGGCCGCCCTGAAGGTTGGTGTACAGTATTTCCCAATATAACTGACATAATTCAGCGCATTTGGTGAGTCACAAAAGCTTCCTTCCCTATCAGTTAGAGAAGGTTACTCGCAACTTAAGCTGCAGTCGATTCCTCCCATTCCCATCTACATGCACACATAATCATTATTGCTAGAGAGCCATGGATGCCGTTGTAATTGTGAGAATTGCAGATTTTTCACGACGAAGAGCTTCCAAGGGATAGAATCTAACAAAAACGTTGACCTTTCTATTTTTATAATCGTGTGCGCTTTTTCTTGAGTCCGTTGCACCTAGTTTTCAAGGTTTTTTAAGCTGTGTACGATTATTTTGCCCTATCTAAGTATACTTTCATATCCGGCAAGACAAGACTTGATCAGTATACTCTTCAGGTTTTGTATTATGATTTGGTTTGATTCAAAAAAGGATTGAATGTGTGTATAAAAAGACATTCGAGTGCTTCGTTATCCGGATACTTCGTATACGTGTAATCTGCCGTATAACCAGTCGGTCACTGCAACCACTGCCATCTCCACTCTTCTTCAGTCATCACCGTGATAGCCAGTAGGCATCCTTCTTCCCACAGAGTTACAATAGCAGCCATCATCTCAAGCGTCAGGAAATAGCAATATTTACCAGTAGTAGCATGGGAGGACGCGCGGCGCCGCTTGATGATGAGAATGCGGCCGACGCGCGGAACGAGCAGCGCATGAGGCAGCGCGAGCGATACGCGCACGCGCACGGCCAGCGGCTCGCGTGTTTCCGCCCCCGCCAGCGCTTCCGGTTCGTGCTTCCCCCCGCCGCAGAGCGCGCGGCTTTGGACGACAGTGTTGACGACCTCCACTACGAGCACGTGCACCACGCAGACACTGCAGCACCAAGCGGTCAAGACCACGATGGCGAGCAGCAGCTACAGCAAGAACACCGCGCGCGCGTGGCGACGATCAGCAAGCGCAAGATGAAGCTGCAGCTCAAGTTCGCGATGGAGCAGCTCCAGCAGCAGCAGCGCCAGGTCACGTGCGACTGCGAGTACCAGGTGTTCCGCTGCCAGCTCATGCACCCGGACGACTCGTGGGCCGTGCTGGAAGAGAACTACCTGCACCGCGTGAAGAAGTGGAGCGAGAAGTTTGACGGCCACGACTGGCGCCAGGACCGCATCTGCCAGAAGTGGAAGGAGAACCAGAAGAAGTTCATGCTCGAGCTCGAGGAACAGCAGCTGAAGCGGAGAGACACCACGGCTCAGCGCCATTGCGTGACGAATGGTGATGACTTTGGAGCTAGAGAGGAGAAGAAGGACGACAAGCTCTCCAGCGACGAAGATCCAGACAAGATGTCGCCGTCGAAGGCGGGGAAGGCGGTGAAGCAAGTGTTCTCGAACTTTGCGAACGCGGCAGAAGTGCTGCTGCTCTCGCGCCAGTTTGACTCGCTCCTGCGCTCGGGGGTCCCGCCGCATCTGCGCGGTCGCGTGTGGTGGATGAGCTCTGGCGCGGCGGAGAAGCAGAGCACCGCTGTGGAATCGTACCCGGATCTGGTCAAGCGGCTGCACACGCTGAGCAAATGTGCGTCCATGGAGATCGAGAAGGACCTGCCACGTACTTTCCCAGTGGAGCAAGTGGCCGACTCGGAGGACCATTTGCGACAAAGCAGCATGGGTGAGCTGCGTCGCGTGCTACAGGCGTACAGTCTGAGGAACCCCAAGATTGGCTACTGCCAGAGCATGAACTTCCTCGCTGCCGTGCTGCTGCATCACATGGAAGAAGAGGAAGCGTTCTGGGTGCTCGTGTCGATCGTCGAAGAGCTCACACCTCACTACCACACGAGAAGCATGGCGGGGAGTCGCGCCGACCAGCGCGTGTTCTCGGACTTGGTGCAGCAGAAGCTTCCTACGCTGTACCAGCACATGCGATCGCTTGGCGTGGATTTCGAGCCATTCACGTTGAAATGGTTCCTGTGTCTGTTCCTGAACACGCTCCCGTTCGAGCCAGTCATGCGCATCTGGGACGTGTTCTTCTGTGAGGGAAGCCACGTGCTGCTCCGGGTCGGACTGGCGCTGCTGAAGCTGAACCAGCCGCGCATCATGGCGTGCGAGGACGCTTTCGAAGTGTACGAGATGTTCAAGGTCTCCCACGAAACCCTGCAGCAGATCACCGCGCCGCACCGCACGGGTCTTCTCAACCGCGATGAGTGTGTCTGTGACACGTTGATCCGACTGACCATGGACAAGTCATTCGTTGGCCCGATCCCGTTCGATTCGCTCCACGAGCTGCGCCAGTACTACCGCAACGAGATCGAGGTCGAGGTCGCGGAGATCGAGGCGCGACGCGCCGCCACTCGAGCGAAACAAAATTTGGAGCGAGCGTCCGCAGTAACAGCAGAGACCACAACGAACAGCATCAGCAGCAGTGAAGGCGGTCGGAGGAGCTCTTCGGTTCGAGGCGCGTCGTCGATTACCAGTGCGATCGCTGAAGACGAGGACGAGGAAGACGTGGACAGCGAGGAGCTTCTCGAGTACGACTTTCTCGACGAGTTCAACTTGGAGATCTCGCCGTCCAAGTACATCCACTTTCGCGATCTATACGACAGCGAGGACGGGTCGTCCGACTACTTCATCGACGTCAACTACGAGTGCTCGCTGCAGCAACAATGCCGTTAGACTAACGAGCTACCTACCTGCTACCTGCTGCTGAGCCCTATGAGTCCTCATACACAAACTACGCACAGTGCATGTCGTCGCATGTTGTCAATATCTATATCGTCTGGTACGAAACCCCAAGTTCCCCACATCCCCCCCCTTATAATCTGCTTCCAAGTGAGTACAAATTCTATTTTATTTGGCATTTTTCTGTTGTGGATTCCATTTTCCTCTCCCTCTGTTTCTCTATCTACTTATCTCATGGACGCGGAGCGCATGGCGCCGAAGAGAAAGTCGACGGACTCACTGTACACCTGCGGCTCACGCTGGCCGTAGTGGTCGCTGTCCACTTTCACGATGAGCGCCGGGCCGGCGTACTGCTTCGCGAGCTCCTCGCTGTGGTGCGACGCCACGTACCGGTCCTGCGTGCCCGTGATGAAGAGTGCCGGGATGGAGCACGCGCGCACAAAGTCGATGGGCTTGAGCTGGTCCAGGTTCACCTCGGCGCGCTTCTTCACGCTCTGCTGCACGACGCTGCACGCGAGCTTCATGACGGGCTTGGGGATGTTGAAGCCCTCTTCCTGCACGGACTCCATGAGCTCCCGGATGAGCGTGTCCATGGACGAGTACGCGCCGTCGAGCACCATGCCGCGGATGGGCTTCGCCAGCACGTTCACGTTCGCGCTGCGCAAGTGCGACGGCAGATGCGACTCGATGCTCTCGCGCAGCTTCTTGTCCGCGACGGCGAGCGCGCGCGACGCGACGTTCACGATCGCCGGGAACGTGCCCATGCTGTGCGCGAAGATGCAGACTTCCTGCACGGACGCGTCGTCTTCCAGGTACTGCAGCACAAAGTGCAGGTCCTT
Organism: Globisporangium viniferum; assembly: GCA_023333705.1. Lineage (NCBI taxonomy): Eukaryota > Oomycota > Peronosporomycetes > Pythiales > Pythiaceae > Globisporangium > Globisporangium viniferum. The sequence goes on from JAASFI010000210.1 coordinate 15,212, forward strand.
GGCCTCGTTCCAGCCCATGGTCACGAAGATGCCGTCTGAGAGGCCCGAGCCGGAGAAATCGAACGCGAGCACAGAGAAGCCGCGCTGCAGCGCCAGGTCGCGCACGCGCAGCGCGTCGACGCGCGAGCCCAGGTTCGAGTGCAGATACACCAGGCAGGGCGTGACCGTCGGCGCCTTGCTCTCGCGGTTCGCGTACAATCGCCAGTGCGAGCAGAGCACCTTGAGCTCGCGGTCGTTGAGCACGTGGAAGTCCTCGCGGCGCACAAACGGACCACTGTCATCGCCATTGCTGCCGCCGCCACTCCCGTGACCACTCAGATGGAGGTCTGCGCTGGACACTGGCACGCTGAACTCACGCGGCCCGAGCGCGTCCATCGTGTACGTGGCGCGCGCGGGGCGAATCACCATCTGAATGACGTCGTTGTAGCTCTTCTTGACGAACTTCTTGAGCCCGATGTCGCCCGCGCCGCCCAGCCGCTTGAGCTCCGCCTCGATCTCGCCCTCCGCGAAGATCTCGATCTCGCCCGACACGCCGTTGCCCATGACTCTAGAGAAAGTGCTGCTGTGCACGTGAGTAGAATAGGGAGAAGACGTCCGTGTATCTGTTTGTGTGGTGTACGCCGGTGCCCCTTGCTCGTGATGAACAGATGAGCTCTTGGCGCTAATGAGAAGGTACGTGCTCTCTCAGCTTCTCTTCTTCTTTCTGCCTTTGTGAATAAAAATGTCGATGAATTTGTGATTTTCTGCGACGACCAAGGGATTAACAGAACATGGAAGTTAAAATCAGTACAATTGCACACAACTTTTTCGAAATAACTGAAGTCAGTAAATGCTAAGTAAACGCACTTAAAACAGTACATGAGTTTTAAAGCCAACTTAAATCAGTGCAGAATTATATCACACAATTGTACACCACATTTTTTCTCTTTGTCCAAGTGAAGGCACAAACCACGAAGTATAAAAAATCAGTACTCCAGGTGAAAAAACTGTAAAGAGTTATATTTATCTCGTAAAGATGTGATGTGGGACTTTTCTCGTTTTCGTCACACCTCAAGCATCGAATCTACATGAAAAGGGTATTCATTTATAGAGGTCGCTTGCGCGAAGTTTCGCTTTTTTTTCAATTGCGCAACCCAAAATTAATTTCCCCCCTGTCAGTATCGAAAATCGATCCAAAAGAAAAGAACGAAACGAAACATGATGCGCGCACCGCAGATGCTGCTCGCGATGGCCTCGCACCGCGTCGCCGCCGCCTCATCCACCACCTCCACGTCTACTGTGGGCCGCCGCCTGCTGCACGCGAGCCGCCCGGCGTCGCTGCTCTTCAAGACGCCGGCGGACGTGCAGCAAGACAAGTCGCGCGTCGTCACGTCCGAGAACGGCGCACTCGAAAGCCGGTAGGAGAACCCACCATTTCTCTGCGCATTTGCGCTGTGTATCTATCTATAAAGTTGGAGTGGCTTGCTTATTCATGGATGCGTCTGCTCTTGCTGTTGCTTGCATTTTCGATAGCCGCTACCTGGTGCGCAGCGACGAGTGCGGCTTCTCGGTGCAGCACGAGATCTTGAAGAAGGGCAAGCCCGTGCAGCTCGAGTTCCGCAACCACGTGTACGCAGTGATGATCACCAGCGGCCACGGTACGCTCGTGCAGCTCGACGGCCACGGCGGCAAGGGCGGCGAGAACCAGGTGCACAAGGTGTCGGCGGGCTCGTTCTTCGCACTCAACGCCTCGGAGCGCATCGAGCTCGAAGCCGAATCCGACGAGCTCCACGCTGTCAGGTGCAATGAATGGGTACAGCTTTCTGTGTGTATGTTGGTGAGTATGAATGCTAATGCTTATGGTGCGTATGAATGCTCTATTAGTGTGATGAACCCGCCGCTCGTGGGATCGGAGCAGCGACTTCCGAACGGCGTGTTCCCCGTCGTGGACCAGGACGGCGTCGAGCGCGAAGCCTACGACCACACGATGAGCCGCCGGCTATTCGAAGCGCCCGAGTCGCTCAAGACTGGAAGCTCGCCAATGAAGAACGACCCACTGTTCTAAGCTCCAAGACTACAATCCCCACCATTCATTCAGTGAGCTGTTTGTGTTGCTGTGTTTGCAGTTTTGAATTGGAGTACACGATGTAATCGCCAAGGTGTACCAATCAATTCATCAAGCGTACTGCTGCTAACGTGACCACAGTCTCTTGTAGTGCTATGGAGCTTGCTCTATTGGTGCATTCACGACCTCACTTTCTGGGGCTGTTGCGATTGGAGCTGCAGTTGTTGCTGGACCTTCAGAGCTTCCTGGAACGGCTGGTTCTCCGCATATTGGTGCAGCATGGAGCTCACGTCAGCGAGTCCTTTGGCTTTCGCCATGGCGATCGCGTTCTTCCCAGTGTGCTGTTTGATGGCAGCCTACTGTGGTGAGTGCCGTGCGATGTAGCAGTGCTGACAGTTTGTATTCAAGCGGGCAGGTACGTACGTTGATGAGCAGCGGGTTCGCGCCAACTAGCAGCAAATCCTGGACCATGTCTTTTCGATTCCGCTCGAGCGCCAGGTGCAGAGGTGTCGTGCCATTGATCTGTTGGTTTGTGGAGCCATGACAACCATCAGTTTAGTATCAGCAACTCTGGTGATATCAAAGTACCAAATCAACTACAGGACTGGGCGCACCGTTCGCGCGTTCACGTTGATGTTGGCGGCAAACAGCAGGGTCTTGAGGATTTTGCTGTTGCCTTTGTTGACTGCGAGGTGGACACTCGTCTGCTGCCAGATCTACTCAGCGCAATACCAAACTCAAAGCGTGTCAGCGATTTCAGGTATGCAGCATTCAGTATCAAACTACTTGACCAATGGACTCGGTGGTAATGTGATCTTGATACTAAACTCCATGTGGGATGTTCACTTGCTCCACGCCACTTGGCGACGCCAGCAGCTTCTGCACTGCGACGATATCCTGCGCGTACACCGCGTCCCAGAGCGGCACTCGCTGTCCATACTGTGGCGGCCAGTGCGTCATTCTAAAGCATTGGGGGTGGGTGGCTCAATCTCAAGATGGACGGAGCAAACCCGCAAGGAAACGGTTGCGCGACCGTTCGCTGGAGTATCCTTGAGCTGCTGTGTTTGCATGGGCGGCGACTTGGATTCACCATCTCCAAGAGGCGGCGTCTGGGCTGACAGAATCCCTCAGCACAAGCCTGCTTCGGCTTTCCCAGTTGAGAGATAGAGTCGCTGGAGCACGAGCCAACCAAAGAGAGTAGTGCCGAGACACCTTCCACGCTCAAGCCATGAACGGCTTGCCGTCGAACGCGAGTCTGACCTCGTCTAAGAAGCCGTCGACCGCCAACTCGAGCGCCAGCAACAAGCGCTCGCGCACGATCATCGTTGCGAGAAATATCAGCGATGCGCCGTTGTCGTCTTCAGTACCAGCAGGAGCAGAGCGAACTGCGGTAGCAACAAGCTTGGGCTCAAGCGCAGCTCGACTCCCTGGTACCAACAGTAGTAGGTTTGATACCAAACTGCCGACGTACGCCGCGCTGGGGAGCTCCGAGGACGTGGGGCTGTACCAAAAGTACCTCTTGGAGCAAACGAAAGGCGGTCATCGAAGTGCTTCCGAGCTGCGCAATGGCGGAAATGGAGGAGGTCACCACTCGCCGCAGCACCTGACGGCATCCATGAAGCACCAGACCATCAGCCAGCTCAGCATCGGTGACAGTATCACGAGCGCTGCTGATACCACCAATAGTAGTGGTAGCAGCCACCACCAACACCAGTCCACGGGTTCCTTACCTCCCAGATCAGGCGATACTGCTGATGCAGCTAATGCTGATACCAATAGTGCCACGCGTGCGATCATGCAGCTCGAGATGGAACAAGACGCCAAGAAGCGCCGGGACGCGCTCGTGCAGCGCCGCAAGTGGCTGCAGACGCTTTCGATCCACGAGCGCCTGGCGCACCAGCGGCAGCAGAACGCGCTCAAGCACTGGCAGCAGATCAACCGCGACTGGGAGCACTTCAAGACACGCGCGTGCAAGAAGCTGGGCAAAACCGAGAAGGAACTCGTCATGACTCGCGCGGCCAAGTACCGCGAGCAAGTCGAGATGTACGACGCGCTGCAGAAGGCCAAGCCGTTGAGTGAGAAAGTGGGTGGTGACTTTTGGCTCGTGAGTTTACGCGGCGATGGCACGCGCTTTGTGCCCATGGGCAATATCTTCAGCGGACTGTTTTGCCCCATCCGCGAGAGCACGAAGCTCGGTCCACGCATCCGACGACCGCTGGATCACGTTGGTGCTAAGACTACGGTTTATGAAGATTGCGAGGATCAGGGAAATGGCGACAGCAACAACAATAGCAACATTAGCAGTAAGCCTGTGTCGCTGCTGGAGAAACGGTCGCTCGAGTTGCTCGCGAGGAAGAAGCGCCGTCTGAGGAAGCAGCTCCAGGTGCTGCTCCCTCACGAAGTGAATGACAGCGCAAGCAGCAAACTGGTCGTGGAGACGATGGATCTATTCGAATGGGCGTCAAGGGGTGGTACCAACAACAACAACAACAGCAGAGCAGGCACGCCAGAGAGCAGCATGCTGTCGCTCCCACTCGACGACAGCGCCATGGAGAGAGCTGCATTGATGAGTCAGCAGTCGTCGAGCGCTCATGGTGACAACAATCTGCAGCTGCTGAGTGGTCTGAGCCTACAGATCTCAGTTTTGAGTTTGAAGAACGGCGACGATTTCTACGAAAAGCCCCAGAGATCCCCTAGAGATACTGCCGAGCCAGAGCCACTACTTCTGAGCTTCTATGGCGACACGAGTCAGCTTCTGCAGCGATCCATCTTGCTGAACAACGATGGAAGCACTGTGCTCCACTACCAATGGAGTCGTGAGGATTTTTTCCATCCGAGTATCACGCCGCATCTGGCCCAGAAGGAGGAACTCAGCAACAGCAGTCGGGAGGTGTCCTCACAGTCCCTAAAGAAGAAGAAGACGTTTGTGTCGCAGACCCAGGGCAGCATTCTCCCAGGGGAGCAAGAGACGTTTGTGTTCAGCTTTGAGGCGCCGAAGCCCGGACTGTTTCTAGAGAAATGGCTGCTGGACGTGGATCCGCCAGCGAAGATCAGCTTTGGCTCAGTCGCAGGGACAAACAGCAGCAGCAACAGCAGCATTGCCAGTCTTGGTGGTGAGAATGGTCTACAACAGAGTCCAAGATCTCCAACCACCAAGGTCGTCTCGGACTACAAACCGGTTGAAGTCCACTTGAAGTGCACGGCAGTGGACAATTTCACCCCCACGACGCAGCATTTGGCTCAGAAACATGCAATTGAGAAGCAGAAAACGGTGTTCATGATCGAGCAGCTGGTCGAAGATGTGCTGAAGCAAGTGGACTCGACGCCGAAAGTGGAATTCCCAGAACTCTGCAAGATATCAGAACTGGACCAATTCTACAACCTGAACAAAGGCGCGTTTGGCGACGTCTATTACAGCGACGCGCTTGTGGGCAAATGTCGAGAGTTGTATACACAGGCGCGTCAAGTGCTGGTCTCCCAGACCAGTGTCCCAGCAATTGGTGTTGGAAGTGAGTCTGATGGTGCAGCTTCAAGTGCTGAGCGCAGCAGCCAAAGGGTGACACCCCCGCAGCCAACTAGCAGTGGTCTCCCGACACCTGATACAGTGCGAGTCACGGCTCGGGGCAGTAGCAGGGTGTTAGAACCTGAACGAGCTGGAGAACAGCCAGAGAATGCACCGTCTCCATCATCAGTGACGATTGAAGAAGAAGAAAGCTGGGACTTGAGTCTCTCGACCTTGCGCACGATCACTCGCAAAGCAGACGCTTTGAATGCTGCCAAGCGGAAAGAACTAGCCAAAGAGCTGCAGAAACTCATCGAGATGGAAGAAGAAGAAGAGGAGGAGGAAGAGGAAGAGGAGGAGGAAGAAGAGGAGGAGGAGGATGGAGAAGAGGAGGAGGATGACGATGATGACGATGAAGATGCAAGTCCTAGCCAAGTGGCGAAGCCCGCGAAGAAGCTCACAGTTCAAGAGAAGAAAGCTGCACGCGCAGCTCGCCGAGTTCAGCTTCGTCAAGAAAGACTGCAGAAGCGCCAGGAGCTGGAAGCACACATCGATTTGCTGCGTCCGCAGCTGCAGGACGCGTTTCGAGCCACGTACCTGGAAGCCTACGCTGCGCCGTACGATTCGTCCGCACTCAGTGACCAACTCGCGCAAAAGATTGCGCACTTGTGCAGTGAAGTGCCCGTGATCCACGGTATCACGCGCATGCTTCAGCAGCAGCAAAAGCAAAGTAACGAAGACGTGCGAGTGGAAACCGAGAAAGGTGTCGCCCAAGTCCTGACGCGAGCGATCGACGAAGCCATCGCATTCGACACGGAGTACCAACTTCAGTATGAACACGAGCGCAAACGACTACAGCACGTGCTTTTAAGTGACAAGCCCACGTTTAAACAGGCCTTGCAACAGTTAGAAGGTGACCAAAAACCAATTCCCAACGGCTCCTGGCTTTCAAAGGGCATGATTTTGCTCCACGTGGACCTGGATCTCGCCAACTGGTTCACGCTTGTGAAGGACACTACTGCTCCGTCATCTACAAGTGCGTTGGCGGAAACTAGGGGAGCTTTGGATCCTTCTATCATGACTCAAGCCAGCGAAACCCAAGTGCTGAATTGGCAGTTCTCACCTGAGCTGCTCGATCGAGACGACTTTGTACCGGAAAAAGTCGCGAAAGTCGCACAGGCGATTGAGATTCTGACGCAGTTGATCAGAGAAGTGAGCAAGAGCATCCCAGTGGAAGCGATTGTGCTGGTGAGCGACTTGAGCTCTCCGCCAGTGACAAAGCCCATGAAGAAGCTGCTGGTGCAAATGATGAAGGGGAAAGAGCAAGACGAACGCACTCTTCTCGACGGAATCGCGCATCAGCTGACGCTACAACCGGTTTCTCAGGTGCTCGAGCGCGCAATGGGCAATTGTGTCGCGTCCAACAATGGCGATAGCAGCATCGAGTTTTGTGCTTCCATCGGCGAGCTTAGAGAGAAATTGCATTTGCTGTCAGCATTGGCTAATGAAAAAACGTCTGCGTCCTCTTCAATCGGGGAGTCAGCAGAAGAAGGAGGAAAAACAGAGAGCGAGGTCTTCTCTAGTGTGGAAATTGCGAGTCCAAAGTTGTTTCTGACAGAACATCTCAAGGCGTTGGCGGGCGGAGGCAGCAAGAAGTCGAACAGCAGCGGCGGTGCCTTTCAAGAGAAACTAGCGACACCAGCGAGTACTGTTCCTCAACCTCCAGTAGCTGCTGTTGCAGTCGCATCTCCGGATCCAAAATCAGCAGCTGCCAGGAAGAAAAGCGTCGCCGTCTCTGCTCCGCAGGCCAAGGCAGCCCCAGCAGCAGTCACCCCACTCGCTGCGATTCCAGCGACTGCCCCACTCGTCGAGCAAGCGGCGACCACTCATGTTGAAGACAAACAAACGTCGGCTACTGGTGAGGCGACTCTCGGATCCGACACTATTGCTGCCGAGCGCTTGCAAGCCGAAGCATTAGGCGCCCAGCTTGCGGAACTCTGTGATGCGTTCATGGTCGACACTTTTCTATCGCCTCCGTACGAGAGCGTCTTCATCCCAAGCAGCTCAGACTGTAACTCTGGTGATGCGCAACAGCTTGAGAAAAAGAAGCGGCCTAAGATGATACTCGGACCGAACTTGCTGAAGAAAACCGAGCAATGGGCTCAGATCCTACAGCCTTCACTACCGACGGAAGAGAAGAAGCCATGGGCTACTACTACAACAGCGATCGTCGGTGGCAAGAGCTTGGCTGGGAAGCTGCGGCTGATTGACAATTTGCTGGAAGTCGCCGACCGGATCTACTTTGTGGGCGACGTCGCGCTCAGTTTGTACCGCGTGCTGTTCGCAAAGCACGACGACAAGCGCAAGCGATGGTGCAAGGTCTCACCGCAATCGCCTCTCAGTCTCTGGAGCATCCTCGTGCCTGCGGTGGAGAGACTCAAGCAGAAGGCGCGGCGCAAGTGTGTGGAGCTGCTGCTTCCCGTGGATTGGGTCGTGGGCGAGACGAGTTTAGAGGAACAGGACACGACACTTGGTGCAGATGATGACGATGAGGGTGATGACGACGACGATGAGGAGGAAGAAGATCTTGGAGACGAAGACGAAGTGAATAGCAAAATGGCCAGAAAGAAACAGCACAAGGTCAAGAAACCAAAGAAACCGATTCTGGAGCCCGACGAGATCGACTCGTGGCGCAGCAAACCCAGACAGTGGCAGTACGACGGCGAGAAAGCGCACGTGGGTATCGATGCGAACGGTATTGTGCTCTCGAATGGCGATCTGAAGTCTGCGAGTGCCTTGGGGTCATGGATCTCGGTCTTTGATGTGGACCTGGAGATTTTCTCGAAATTCAAGGTTCTCAGCGGCAAACTGAGTGTCCTCAACTCCAAATCCACGACTTCCAGTGAAGATGACGACGGAGATGAGGACGCTGACAATGACGAATCAGATCCGAGTCACGACGATGCTACTACCAGTAGCAAGAAGAATACTGATTCGAACACGAGCATTGACAAAGACTCCCGGGAGATCATAAACGCGAGCGAGCTGGACAATCCAACGAACTTTGAGTTTGAGTGGACGCTCCGCGCGTTTGATGTCGGTCCCGTGTCCATGGAAATTCTCCTGAGCCACCTGCAGCAGTCAAGTCAAGTGAGTGGAAGCCACCAGCTGATCGTGCATGGGCTGTTTGGCGTCGTCGAGTGTCGAGACTTTGATCGCGCCACGAGAGAGTTTGTCTCGTTCTTGGAAGGAGAGTGGGCATCTTCTTCCTATTCGCAGGCGCAGGCCCAAGTGGATGCATCAGCACCACCAGATTCTTCATCTTCGCAGAGTCAGCAGCACCGACCTCAACAGAGAGATCCTAAGCTCCTTCTCTCGGGCGAGTCGACGCTCGAGTGGATCCAGCAGCTCAGACGCGCGAAGCCGAAAGAATCCCAAGACCAACTTCAATTTCAACGTCCGACACTCGTGACGAACCAGGACCGCAAGATGGCGCACATCCTGCGCGACGTGCTCGCTGCAAAACCCAACGCGATGTTCTTGAGTCTGAATCCACCACCTCCTGCTGTTCCTGAAGAAACCCAAGCAGAAGAAATCGTGGCAGAGCCCAGTGACGCGGACACCAAATGACGAGCCAAGTGCACAAATTGATTTTCGCATTTACAAACACCTCACCTCGCATTTAATAAAGCACCTCTGGGCTTTGGTTGGACATAATCCACCAACCACAGCGTGAGTTTCGTAACCCAAAGTGTTAGTTTGATAACTCAAATGTTCAGGCGATGCTAATATGCAATACTTGAAGCCATCATCAAAGAGAGACTGCACTCGAGGGTGAGGCTGCGAATGGCGCTGGGGACATGGGGACAGATGAGTGAGATGGCGATGAAGAACGAGACTCGGAGTGTGAACTGCGGGGCGAGAGCGGCGGCGGATACTGCGCCAGCAGGCGGCGGTTGCTCTCGATCACCTCTGTGCTCACGGGCATCACCACTGCTCCTCCAGACTGCACCTCACGAGCCATCCCCGCTGCTGCTGCAGCTGCTAGTGCCTCCATGGGATCTGCATTCTCACTACTGCTGTTGTTGCTGCTGCTGGTGGTAGTGGCAGTGGCCGCGTAGGAGATGTTGGTTCCCTTTGAGATCTGCATTTTTCACAGAGAGACAAAGAGGGCGCGCGCACATTGAGTCAATTCACTGTCCACCTCAGAATGTCCACATCAGACAAGTGAAAAGTATCCACTTTAGCGAGACGCACGCACCCGCGAGTAGATGTACGCGTCCAGCGGACGCAGGATGAGCCCGACGTTGACGTAAATGAAGAGCGACGCGCTCTCGCTCAGCAGCGAGTTGACCCAGTCGAAGCGCCAGGAGCCCGGCGGCGCGATCACCAACAGCTACATGGAGCCGATCCACCACAAGGTCAGTTGTTTGGCAGAGTGCATAGAGAAAAAACTACGCAAAGTAATCAAGAGGCTTACTTACGTCCAGGATCAGCAGACAGGTCGGGATCAGCAAGTAGAGCAGGAACACCACGCGGAAGCGTCTACAACAGGTGGACACATTTGCACAAGGTTAGCATCACACTGGCTTGAATACGTACGCAATGAATGGTTGGCTGATTGGTAAGACGCACTGGAACTGGTTGAGCTTCATGTAGGTGAGCGGCGTGACAAAGTGGTTCCAGCGCGCCTCCGTGAGCGCCAGACGCAGCTGGCTGATCGTGAAGTTGAGCGCCAGACGCAGCTGGCTGATCGTGAAGTTGAGCGCGACGATCACGCCGAGCATCACCACGGACTTGATCACGTACTCGGTGAGCAGGTACGCCTTGCAGATCTCGTCGTTCGCGTCCGGGTCACAGAGCGCCTTGGCGAGCGCGATCGCAAAGTAGACGGTGAAGAGCACGACGATGAGCCGGTACTCGCGCCGCGAGAGGCCGTCGCGCGTCAAAGACCAGCCGAGCGACGCGAAGAGCAGCACGCAGAGCAGCGCGGCGCTGCTCGCGCTCTCGGACACGTCGCGCAGCGTGTCGAGGAACGCGTTCTGGGTACCCAAGAGGCTCAGCTCGCGATAGAACCAGAGCTGTAGGAAGGGGAAGGGGGATTAGCTAGCCTATGTTACCCACGCCCACTAGCCCTTGAGAAATAGCTGAGGTAGCCTGGATAGACAGACGTACTGTGAGCGTGGCTTCGATGGTCTTGACGTGCAGCGCGACCTGGAACGCGTAGCTGATCTTCTACAGTTTGGTGGTAGCCAAATGCGAATGCGTTATTACTCGGAGGTGAACAGAAAGCGAGGAACGACTGGGTATACGTGAGCGACGTACTGGTACGTTCTGCTTGCGCAGGAAGCACTCGAGCACCCATAGCAAGGAGAAGAGCGTGTACGCGAAGATCACAACTAGTTAAGAGAATCAACACACCCGCCAGCATACAAAACCCAAGTCAGCTTCATATACATGCCATCATCATCTACATCTTCTATGCAATACCCACAACCTACCTTTGTAGAGCGGGAGGAGCCCCAATTGGTCCACGCCCAGGTGCTCTGACAGGCGGTTGTCGTAGCCCACGTTTACCATTCTCGCAAACCCCTTGTCGACAGCAACAAACCCCACCAGTTAGCAATTGAAGATACGTCCACACGCACAAAGTCGACTACTACCACACAGTAAACCCCTTCCATCGCTATCTATGAACTATATACCTTGACCTGGACGCTCGCGTCGCCGCAGACCTGCATCTGGAGCGTGTAGAGATTCGCCTTCTGCACGGTAAACGACACGCGCCGCGCCGTCTTCTTCGTAGTGATCTGCTTTGTAAAGTCGCCCATGACCGCGAAGCGCATGCAAGACGGGTAGTGGCACAGGATGGCGGGGCTGCGCAGCGGGATCTCGCGCAGCTGCAGCACCGAGTAGACGCGCCACTGGTCGTTGTCGTAGAGCGTGAACACCAGCGGCACGTGAAGACCGGATCCTCCAAAGTACGCGAGCTCCTGCACGTCAATGTCGACGCGCTCGCCGGCCTCCATGCCGAACTGCGCGACGACCGTGCGCGTGTTCCAGCGCGTGAACTGGCTACCCGCACCACCGAACGCCACGCCCTTCATCGCCTGCGACGCGTTCACGAACGCCGCGTCGTCCGAGTTCTCGTAGCGGAAGCGGTGCTGGAAGTGCGTCTCAATAGCGGCCACATTGGTGGCGATAGAGAGCAGCATTACGAGCGCTAGTAGCAGCGCAATGCGGCGGCGACGCCATGGAAAGTGACGCATGGTGCTGCTGCTGATAATAATAATGACGTTGCGGATGGATTCGGGTGGGCATTCGATTCGCGTCGTTTGGGGTTCCTTTTACTGTTGAGTCCCATTTAAGTTCGCGTTACGATGCGTATTTAGGGAGACTTTATATCCGCAAATGGATGTCTATTTTTATATGCTTTATACTTTGTCATAAATTTAGGGAATCATGAGATGAATATGTAGCCATCTTCACTGACACTCGAAAAGCTCCATTTCGAGTCAACAAGTGCTGAGCTATGCCAAAAAGTCTACTCTATTCATAAAACACACGATCCGTGCAAACTTTGATCACATGACCCTCTGCATTTAGGACTTGAAACGACTTTGGTGGCTCGCCCCCCAAGTCAAGCAGCGTCAGGAAAAAAGACCAGACCGCAGGACGAGGAGGGTAAGTCGTATCTTCTTCATTTCTCACAGACCTTGCTGCTTGAACTGGGACTGCTCGTTGGTCATAAGACGCAAGAGCAGCGTGTCTGTTCTCTCTTCCTGGACCTCTGACTAGATTGATCCCAGTGTGTCGAGCGTATTGAGCCGACTTTGCCTATTTCGGTCGTCTTCTTTGGCCGCAGACTCCTCACTTCTCTAAACAGAGCCCCATCCTGACACGACAGGAGGAATCCCATCGAATCGAGCTCCGTTGAGCGACATCGTATCAGTTCAGTTTACGTCCCTCATCATCGATCGGCAGCCACAGCGCGCACGTGTGTCGGTGGTGGTAGGCAACAATGGACAGTATGGTGCACAGCATCTCGCAGCACTGGTCGGTTGGCACCGTCTCGCTCTCGTACCTCATCGCCGTCACAGGGAGCTACTGCAGTAAGTCCTAGCACATTGCTGTCTGCTACTTCATGAAAACTACTTTGTGCCTGTTTGTGTAAGGGGCTGGCTGCATCTTCCACGACGCTAACAATCCAATGTACGTGAATAGCGATCCAGCTCATGGAGCAATGGCGCATCCAAGAGACCAAGCGTCGCAAGCTCTTCTTGCTCGTGGTTTCTGCGTTCGCGCTCGGCGGCTGCGGCATCTGGTCCATGCACTTCACAGGCATGAACGCGCTCGGTATGGCCCTGGACGGCGGTTCGTTGCTCATCGTGAACTTTGAGCTGGGCCTCACGATTCTCTCGCTCATCTTCCCCGTGCTCGGCGTGTTCATCGGCCTGAAGATCGCGTCCGAAGACCCGTTCTTCCTCGAGATGGAGCAGTCGCGGCGGAAAGAGATCCTCGCGCAGGACCTCCAGAAGATGACGCTCGAGTCCATGATGAAGCGCGGCCAAGTGGCGCGCAAGCTCAAGTTCATCGCGCTCTTCTCGCGGCTCTGGCGGATCGGCATCGGCGGCTTCTTCGCAGCCGTGGGCGTGCTCGGCATGCACTACCTGGGCATGATGGCGCAGCGCACGAACGCGATCCTGCACTTCAACGCTGGAATCATCGTGCTCTCGTCGGTGGTGGCGTTCGTGACTGCGAACGCTGCGTTCTGGATCCTCTTCCGTGCGCTCACGTTCTGGCCGCAGTACGAGAGTCTGCGCATCGGCAGCGCGCTCATCATGGGCGTCGCGGTGTGCGGCACGCACTACGTCGGCATGGGGGCGGCTTCCTACGAGTACTCGGAGGAGAACTTTGGCGACAAGACCACGTTCCTGGTCGATGGCACTCGCGCAGGGACGATCGCGTCCCACGGCTCGCTCTTGGCGTGCTACTGGCTGTCGACTTTCGCAGTCGTGATCTCGCTGCGCAACCAAGTGCTGCAGTCGATCACATCGAAAGCCAAGTCTACGAACCCGCGCACAGGGAACCACACGGGCAACAGCCAGCACCAAGGCGCGAGTCAGCGATCCCAGGCGCCAGACAACTCGGCAGTGAAGGCGGGACCCACTGCGACTATAGCAGGGCCGACAGCACTTGCTGCAGGACCGCGCGGAGTCAACATCGGCGGCGGTGGACGCATCGCCCCCGAACCACCCACGCTCTCGGTCGTTCCCAGGTAAAAAAGGAGACTTCCAGTGAGTGGATGGGGCTCGAGGGAGTGACTCTGGCAGCGTTTGCAGCAGAGCAAACTCGCTCCAGCAGGTATTTATGACAGGTCCGCACAGCACGTCGGGCTTGGCTCCCAGTCGAGGCAGTGAATTGACGGTTCACGATCAATGGCAAGAGGACGCCAAGGTCAAGGCCGTGACCAATCTGAAGCCAGGCGGTGCATTTTGTCAGGACATTCTTGATTTTTTTATACAGCTTGGTTTTATTATATGTCTTTTTGCTCATGCTCTTGGCTCCACTGTTGATCAACAGTCCATGTGTATGGCCATCACGTGGTCCATCTACGTAGTCGAAATGGCTACATTTGGGTTTGTCAATCAAAACTCAATTGTACCCCCCCCCCCCCACACACACACACATTCTGTCACATTCGTGCCACATTCACCGAGCTTATTCCACATGTTGCGCGAAGGTCGTCCGAAATTTGAGTTTGGATTTTTGGCGCCGCCCGCATTTTCCACACGGAAACAAACAAATCAAAAAGCGTTCAAGCAGTGCGAATGGAGCAGTTCGACCGCGACGCACCGCTCTTCGACCGCCGACTGCAGGTGCTCGTGCAGTATCCTGACCGAGAGGAGAAGCTGCAGCCGCTCACCATCCGCCTGCTCAACGGCGTGCGCGTACGTCTATCTACGGCTGCGTCTATAGATCTCTCTCTCTCTCTCTCTCTATCTCACTGTATACCGCTCTGTCTTCTCACTCAATCACTTGACTGCAACTTGTGTCTGTACAGCAAAACAGCGCGACGAACCAGAAAGAGCGCGTGTTCCGCGTAGAGATCACAGATGACGACGGCGCGGACCCGTATTTTCTGTACCTCTGGAGCGTCTCGGAGGAAGAGTTCCATGAGCTCAAGCAGCAGCAGCGGCTACTCGTGGACTTTGCCACGTTCCCGACCAACCTCATCGAGTTGCTGCAGTGCTGTCTGAAAGACAGCAAGAAAGCGCTCTCGCAGCAACCGAACGGTAGCGAAGAAGCGAATGACGGCGGTGACGACGCTGCTGCTGTTGCTACGAGCGGGATTGGGAAGATCGACGTCGACGTCAATCCGCTCTCGCGATCGCAAGGTCCTGTACCATTGAGGTACGTTTCATTCACACCAAGTCTACGTATGCAGTGGAATTACACAGTATTATGCGCTAATTCGTTGGCGTTTATGTAGCTATCTGGCTGTGCTGAACACCTGCGACGCAGATGGCAAGTCCGTGTTCAGTATCGTTGAGACGAACCAGTTCAAGCACTTGACGCACCTGTCGCTCCAGTTCTTCCCCGGTGACGACGCTGCGATCAAGGCGTATCTTGCGGCGAGACTCGCCCAGATCAACGTGGACAAGCGCTTTCTGGCGTCCTCCCTCAAGCAGACGTCCTCGGACCTCAAGAGAACGCAGGAGAACGAGGCGTTTCTGCAGAAGCAACTGGACACGATGACGCAGCAGACCGAGTCAACGATCTCACGAGAGAAGATGAAATATGCGGACGATCTGAATGCACAGGTTGGTACCCTCTCTTCCTCCTACTTCGCGAAGGGAACATCAACTTGAATGGTCTAAACTCAATGTGCCTGTATTTGTACGAGTAGCGTGAGCTGGCAGCGAGCAACCTGAAGCAGCGCGAGGACGAGTACGAGCAGAAGCTGGATTCGCTCACAAGGAAATACGAAGAAGAGGTAAGCTGGTTCAGGAAGTGCGATGATGCCATCTATAGGAATGATCAAGGCTGACTTTACTTCGATTGTGTTGTGTGCTTAGATCAAGACCATGCGGCAGACTCTGGAAGCCAAC
The DNA here is from genome assembly GCA_023333705.1 of Globisporangium viniferum. Taxonomy (NCBI): domain Eukaryota; phylum Oomycota; class Peronosporomycetes; order Pythiales; family Pythiaceae; genus Globisporangium; species Globisporangium viniferum. The sequence continues at coordinate 30,870 of JAASFI010000210.1, forward strand.
GACGCGTCCATCCAGGCGCTAACGAAGCAGAAATACCAGAACGAGATGCAGATCGAACAGCTGCAGCTCCAGTCGAAGGACCTTGGTACTGGGAAAATTGCTTTGACGGAAGAACTTCAAAACCTTCGGATACAAAACAAGGAGCTGGACCAGCGCGCGTTTCAGCAGGAGAAGCAGATCAACCAGCTGGAGATGCGTGTCGCTGCGCTCCAGCAGCAGGTGTCTGACAAAGAGGAAGTCATCGCGAAGACGTCGGATCTGCTCCAAGCCGCACAAACGCACAAGCAAGAAGTCGAAGAATCGCTGAAGATGTACAGGGACAACCACGCACGGCTCCAGCAAAAACTCGAATTGAGTATTTCAGAGATCAACAAGGTACGATGCGTTTTTGCGAGTTATCGATATTTCATTCTCACCAGTAAACAAATTTTTGAAAGCTGACACCTCATTTTGTACAGGGAAACGAGATCATTGAACGAATTCAGAACGATAACCGGACGCTGAAAGCGAAAATGCGCATGAAGGCAAAGATCATCAAGCAGCAAGAGCAGGTGTGTTTGCTGCGCCTGAGTGAAGGTTTTCTTGGTGTGAATGACAGCTAACCTGGTGGCATTGTACCTATGTGTATCAGATTCTTGATGAGAAGCAGGCACAGCGAGACGAGCTTCTGAGAGAGCTGAAGAGCACGAAAGAAGACATTCGCAAGCGAGAAGACGAGATCATGGCGTTGAAGGTATGGCAGCACCCATTACTTACAAGGCGTGTGATTTGAAAACTGGTCGACCCTGACACGATTCTTCATTTCTTTCGATCGGTTGTAGGATAGCGTGAGCGAACTGAAACAGAAGCTGGACGACAGCAACAAATTGCTAGCATCCAACCAGCAAGGTGCGACACTCTCGCCTTTCTTTCTCATGTGCGGATGAGCGCTCGACTGATTCTGTGTTTGCACTTGGCAGTGATCGCGTGGTTGAACAAGGAGATCAACGAGGCACAGATCGCGCACCAGAGAAGAGCAACAGCCCACCCGTCAGTGCTTTCCTTCCGTCCATCGAGCGACAAGGTGAGCCATCAACACCATTTCAGACACAAAGCCATGCTCGCTACCACTCACTCACTCACTCACTCACACACCTTTCACTCCTTTCCTTTCACAACAGACAGCAGCAGAAAGCGCGGCATCTCTGAGAGTTCCGTCTTCGCAGTTCACCTCGAATTTCAAACCATAGAGAAGCTCTTCCGAGTCGGACACGTGTTTGCTTCTCTATTAACGAATGTAGCTACTTTGGGGTCATTTTTTCTAAATTACCAGCCCTCCGTCCACTCGAATGCACTGACCTGTGATGTAGGACGCGTCGTCGCTTGCGAGGAACGCCACGAGTTTCGCGACTTCGTCGGCGGCACCGAGCCGAGCGAGCGGGATGTTAGGCAGGATGCGCTCTCTCGCGGCGTCCGTCATCGCAGCAGTCATGTCGGTCTCGATGAAGCCTGGCTCCACCAGGTTCACGCGGATGTTCCGGCTGCCGAGCTCTTTCGCGAGCGACTTGGTCACGCCCACGAGTCCAGACTTTGACGCGCTGTACGCGGTTTGGCCAATGTTGCCTGCTGCGCCGACCACGCTGCCGATGTTGATGATGCTTCCTGTTATTCAGTCAGTCCACTGCGGCATTAGCTTTTACATTGCACAATGACTACGCTTACAGTATTTTTAGTACTCATGCACCTTTGCGCTGCTGCATCATGCTCTTGGCGACCGCTTTGGTCATCTGGATCGGCCCCACGAGGTTGGTCAGCAGCAGCTCGTCCAGTTCGCTCTCCTTGAGCCGGAGCAGCAGACTGTCACGCGACACGCCCGCCGCGTTCACGAGCGCAGTGACCGTGCCGAACTCCTTTGCGACCTGCGCCACCACGAGGCTCGCATCCGTAGCTGTAGCTGCTCGTGACGCTGATGATTGCGCCACCTGATCTACTCGAAGCGGCGCATGGTACGCGAGCGCGAGCACGTCACGCGAGGTCGCGATGCGGTCGGCCGCCTGCTGCGCGCGCGCCAGATCGCGTGACGTGATCGCCACTTTCCAGCCGCTGCGGTGCAGCTGCTGCGCGATCGCGAAGCCGATGCCCTTGCTGCCGCCCGTCACCAGCGCCACCTTGGCCATTATCTTTTCTTTGTATTGTATTCTTGCGATCGAAGTCCCAAGTCAACATCACTGTCGTACTTAAGCAAGATATCCTGCGAAATAGCATACTGACACTTGATATGCGCTTCGACAGGCTGTTGTGTATTGGCCATCACTCTTCTCCATTTTTTGTTCTTACAAAAACCAAGTCAAATATGAATCGTACTTTAGTGAAATACCAGGAAAGAGAATATGCAGTTCGATAGGTGTTTATGCTGAAATCAAGGCGGTCCTTGCTGGTATACGCACACACACGCATCGCGAGACTAACTCAACAGGAAGAAGAACAGGAAGAAGCCGCTGAGCCTAGCCAGCTCCTGCCTTCCTATTGCCTGCCTGCCTACGAGCCTGCGCGTCTCTCTCCAAGTGCTGCGAGCGAGCGCGATGACGACGCAGGCGTGCGAGGCGTGCGGCGTCGTGCCCGCGCGCGAGATGCGCTTCTGCGCGCAGTGCGGCGCGCGCTTCCCGGACTCGGCCGTGCCCACGATCGCGGCGAGCGCGAGCGCCAAGGATGAGCAGCGCAAGAAGAAGCAGCAGACGCTCAAGGCGGCCAAGCAGAAGAAGAAGGACAAGACCAAGACCAAGAGCTCCGCGTCCAACACAGACGACCCGGCCAGCTCAGCGGACGAGGGCAAGTCCAGCACAGATACAGCTGCCGCCGCGGCGGTGGAGATCGTGGTCCCGCCCGCGGCGACGGGCGACGAAGCCAGCTCGATTTACAAGCGCATGCTCGCGGCCGTGCGCGGCGCGAACCGCAACAACGACGACGTGGTCGCCGCGTTCAAGCAGGACTGCAAGCTGTACGGCCAGGGCGGACTCAAGGCGAGCGTGTTCTACGAGCGGCTGACGACGTACTTTGGCAGCGCGCTGATGCTGGAGCACATGCTCCCGCAGCTCGTGCGGCTCATCCCGGACGACAAGAAGCGCAAGAAGCTGGTCAAAGTGCACGCGAAAGTGAAGAACGGTGGTGGCGGCGGCAAGTACTCGGGGAAAGGCCCGCGACCGTCGTCCTCGAACGCAGTGCTCACCTCGGCGGCGGGCACGAACCCTCCGCTGCGCGACCGCTCGTCGGGGAGCCGAAGACCGTACTCGGAGTCGGAGATCCGCAGCAGCACCAGCAGCAACGAAGACGGGGGCCAGCGCCACAGCTCGTCGTCCAACCCCGGGTCCAGGTTCATGTTGAATCGGTACGCAGACAACCCGACGTGCTCGATCTGCAGCGAGGATTTCGACCTCAAGCGCCGGCGCCACCGCTGTCGGAAATGCGGCGCGAGCGTGTGCAACAGCTGCTCGCCCGCGAAGATGCTCATCTCGCCCGAGCAGGTCACAAGCGACATCAAGGACTACGATCCCGCGCACCCGCAGCGTGTATGTACGATCTGTGCGCCAATTCTGCAGTACTTCCAGGACGGACTGAACTCGCAGTACGCCAACTGCCACAAGGAAAACCCGCACGAGGCGAAGACGCGACTGCACATGCCCTACAGCCGCTCGCTGGAGAAGGAGTGCCGGAACGCCGCGGACATCATCGGCAACTTCTTCCGGCCGGACTTTGGCGCCGACAGCGACCGGTACATCCCCGTGAGCTTTCTCAAGAAGGCCTACGGCCTGGCGTTCCTCACAGTCATCAAAGCGGGTCTGCTGATCACAGCAAAAGTCGGGACCGGTATCGTGATCGCAAAGTTGGACGACGGATCGTGGTCTGCACCGTCAGCGATTGGCACAGCGGGGATCGGCGGCGGGCTGGAAGGCGGCGGCGAGATCGTGGAGTTCATGATCATCCTGGGCTCAAAGAACGCGGTCAAGGTGTTCCACCGCACGCAGGTGAACGTTGGTGGCGGTCTCAGTCTCGCAGTTGGTCCCTACGGACGCGAGGCGAACGCTCAAGCTGCAGCGAGTCGCGGCGGGTTCAACGCGAACTTTAGCTACTCGCACAGCCGCGGGCTGTTCGTGGGCATCTCGCTGCACGGCGCGCTGATCACGTGTCGGTCGGAGGTGAACAGCAACTTTTACGGGCAGAAGCTCACTCCCGAGGAGATTTTGGACGGCGCTGTGCAGCGACCGCGGGCGGCGCAGTGTCTGTACGACGCGATCGAGAACGCGATGGACGGGGTCGCCAAGTACGACGCCGCGGACACCGCCGACCGTCTCAAGAAGGACGACTGCGTCTCGTGCGAGTGCAAGCAGTTTGTGGCCAAGGCGTTCTCCAAGAAGTGCAAGACCTGCGGCCACCCACACGACAAGTAGCCTTTCTGCATAAGGCATGATAAGGCTTGACTCGCGACAGACAGACAAATGCGTTCCTCTGTGTGTTCCAAACAGAATGGCGATGCCTTCCACCGAGAAGAAGAAGCCGGAAGAAGAAGAAACAAACAAGACCCCACGACTTTATGACGATCTCCATCGCTCGCTATAGAGTACCCTCGTATTACTACACAACCCACGCCAACGAAACGAAACCAGCCGTCCGTTTGTTGCACCAGCGTATGAAGGAAGAGACGCTACATGATTGAATGAAGACCAATCGCATGCGTTGTGTCTGCATGCCCATTTGATTTGCTCCTGCTTCGAAGATTTTGGTTTGCTCCTGCTTCGAAGATCCATTCAAATTAGCAAGAACAAACGTTCTTGCCGTCGTCTGCTTTCTCGTTCGATGCGCACATTATCGAGCGCGCGCTTGAACCACCTGCACGGAGTCTGCAGCACCCTCATCACCACCTGCGCTTGATCTGTCGCGAAGTAGCTGCAGCGCCGCGTCCATGCGCTTCACTTTGTCTTGCAGTAATTCGATCAGCGCATCGTAGTATTCCGAGAGGTCCGGGTATGCCCTCCAGATCACTGAACACTCCGCGAATCCGACCTCCGCGACGTTGTCGTTGAACGCAAGGCGCTGCCTCTTCTTCTTCGGTGGCGGCTGCACATGCTCTGCCAGCTAGTCGTTGACCGCGTCCGACAGCTGCTCGCCGCGCGTCTTGGCGACAGGTCTCTCGTGCTGCTGCTGCTGCTGCTGCTGCTGCATCGCCACAAAGTGCCGGAATGACTGCCTCGGAACTCCCAACTGTGCGATTTCTGGTCAACTTCCACCCACTTCCTACCCTCCTCCTACTGTACTTGTGGTTCTCTCTCGATAATACAGTATGTCGAGGCTCTGGGAAATGGCACCTCCAAGTCCTCCCCCCTTTCGTGCGTTCGCTTGGGCGTTGGGCCGACATTCTCCTTCGGCTCCTGTTGAACCACAGCAAGAGGTAGCCTCCTGGAGGGCTTGCTGAAAGCAAGTGACTTGCTCATTTATTACTCTTTTACGAGCTCTTATATGCGGCTTTTTGTGTTTACCTCTGGAGATTGTATATTACTGTCTTTCAGGACTTCGAGAGTCACGAAAGATAAGGAAACTATCCACAGCCTCCTGTTCTAGAATCGCTTCTGGCCAAACCTTTCAGGGCCGTTCGAGTCAGAGAACCCTCAGATCTGCGAAGAGCGCGAACAATCCAGAGTTCTCCAACCGTGACGTCAGATCGATCGCAGCGGCGTCCACTCATTTCCATTTCCATTTCCATCTCCAATTCAAGAAGGTTATGACGCTCTTATAAGCGATTTTGAAACTCATACTTTCACACCAATTATCAGCAATTCGAGAAGGTTACGAACAATCGCTCATACTGACTGTCACAAACAGAGTGCACACAATCCTCCAAGAAGGAAACGACAGGAAGGAGGCAGAACGAATGAGCGAAGTGAACCGGAAGCGCGGACGCTCGCACTCGCGCAGCCGTTCGGCCGACAGGAAGCGCAGCAGCACGACCACTAGCAGCAGCAGTCGCGGCCACAGCCACAGCCACTCGCGCCGCTCCAGATCTCGTTCGGCGCCGAAAGATCCGTCTTCTTCTGCCTCGGCTGGTGGCCCCCCTGACGACATCGACCAAGAGGAAGCGGAGCGCATCGCGCGCATTGCTCGACTCGCAGAGGAGCGCGCGGAGAAGCGAGCGGCAGAACGCAAGCTGGCTGCACAAGCCACTGCTGGTTCTGTCGCTGGTGCTGGTCCTGTGTCTGCAACAACAGCTACGACAAGCTCGGATTCGGCTCCTGCGACAAGGAAACTGCCGACAAAGCTCGGCGTGAACAGCGCAAAGAAAGAGGGAGACGACGATGGCGCAAGGGAGGTGAAAGTGGCGTTCCGGACGAAAGAGCAGCGTCAGAAAGACGCGCTCGAGCGGCTGGAGAAGAAGCGGCTGGAGATGGAGCGACAGCGCAAGGAAACGGAAGAGGCGCGCCGTCAGTTCCTGCAGCGCCAGCGTAATGAGCGCGGAGACAATCGGGACAGCCGCGGTCGTGGTGGGAGTCGCGGTCATGAATATTCGAGCAGCAACAGTCGCGATCAATCCGGCGCTCGTGCCAGTGACAATACGAGAGACTCGTCGTTGTCAACCCAACAGCAGCAGCAACAGCGCGTGGACCCGAACGACGAGAAGGCGATCCAAGCGATCAAGGACCAGTACCTGGGCAAGAAGACCCAGAAGAAGAAAGTCGTGAAGGCGAGCGAGAAGTTCACCAAGATCTTCAAATTCGACTGGGAGGCGACCGAGGACACGTCGGCGGATCTCAACCCGCTCTACTCGAACCGCCTGGATGTGAATCTGCTCTACGGACGCGGCTACCGCGCGGGCGTCGACATGCGCGAGCAGCGCAAGAAGAATTCGTTCCTGAACGAGTTGTCCCAGAAGCGACAGAAGGAGCACCGCGTGGCGGACGAGCAGAACGACGATCTCACGAAGGACCAGCTGGAAGACCGCCAGCGCGAACGTGAGCGCGCGATGCGCAGCATGCAGGACCGCGAGAAGGACCGCATGAAGGAGCTCGCGAGCCGCGAGGCGCAGACGATGGGCACGCATTGGTCCGAGAAAGCGCTGGACGACATGCGCGAGCGCGACTGGCGCATCTTCCGCGAAGACTTTGACATCACGATCAAGGGCGGCAAGGCGCCGCACCCGCTGCGCAAATGGTCGGAAGCGACGAGTTTGCCCGAAGCGGTTTTCAAGGCGATCAATGAGCTGGGCTTTGAGCGTCCATCGCCGATTCAGATGCAGTCGATCCCGATCGGGCTCGAGCGACGCGATATCATCGGTATCGCTGAGACGGGTTCCGGTAAAACCGCGGCGTTCATGATCCCGATCATCGCGTACATCTACAGTCTCCCGCCGACGAACGTGAGCCGCACGGGGGAGCAGGGTCCGCTCGCGCTGGTGATGGCACCGACACGTGAGCTGGCGCTTCAGATCGAGCAAGAGGCGATCAAGCTCTGCAAGTTCACGAGCGTCGGCATTCCGGAGAAAGAGCACCCGATCAAGACGCTCTCGGTCGTCGGTGGCCAGAGCATCGAAGACCAGGCGTTCAAGCTCCGAGAGGGTGTGGACATTATCATTGGCACCCCGGGTCGCCTCATGGACTGTCTCGAGAACCACTACCTGGTGCTGAACCAGTGCAACTACGTGGTTCTGGACGAAGCCGACCGCATGATTGATATGGGTTTCGAACCGCAGGTCGTCGCGGTGCTGGAGAACATGGGCTCGCTGCTCAAGTCCGAGAACGAGGAGGAAATGGAGCAGCAGATCTCGCTTGCGGTCGAGGGCAAAGACCACCGCTTCCGCGTCACGACGATGTTCAGTGCGACGATGCCAACGGAGGTCGAGCGCCTCGCCAAGACGTTCCTGCGCCACCCTGCGATCGTGAAGATCGGCGACGAAGACTCGAGCAAGAACAAGCGCATCGACCAGCGCGTGCTGTTCATGCGCGCCGGCAAGAAGAAGTCCAAGCTCGTGGAGGTGCTGGGCGGCATCCTGCGCGACCAACCAAAGTCCCGCAAGGAGAAGGCGGTGGACGGCAACAAGATCATCGTGTTCGTCAACATCAAGAAAGAGTGCGACGTGGTCGCCAAGATGCTCTCGAACGAGGGTTTCCGCATCACGATCCTCCACGGTGGCAAATCGCAGGATCAGCGTGAAGAGAGTCTCAAGGGCTTCCGCGAAGGCTACTGCGACGTGCTCGTGGCCACGGATGTCGCGGGTCGTGGTCTCGATATCCCGGATGTCACGCACGTGATCAACTACGACTTGCCGTCGAAGATCCAGAGCTACTCGCACCGTATCGGTCGTACGGGTCGTGCCGGCAAGGAAGGTGTCGCGATCTCGCTGCTGACGGACGAGGACGAGGACATCATGTACGACCTGAAGCAGTACTTGGTGTCGACCAACATGCCCGTGCCGCAGGAGCTCGCGAACCACCCGTCCGCGAAGGCCGCGCCTGGCGCGCGCGACGAGAAGGGCAACGTCATCGCGCGGTCCAAGCGAGACACGGTCATCTTTGCCAAGTAAACGCGAAAGCGGAGCGGAGGGGAGTGTTGGGGAAGAGCTCTAAGTGAGGGGATGGTCTGGTGTTCTTCAATTATATAGGATAAAAGCTTTCGTAACTGGATTTAGATGACGATGGCGATGGTGAAACGAGTCCTTCTTCGTCCGTCCGTGACAAAAGTCACAAAAGCTCAACAAAAACAAAATATACCTCTCAGCTGATTTCTATGGAGACCCCCAGGTGGTGCGAGTCGCTGTCGTAGTGGCGCACGTCCATCTGCGCCGACACACGCGTCTTGAGGTGCTCGGATGTCCGCCACTCGTACGCGCCGATGAGGATGCCGTCCGAGCCGAGCGAGCTCGCGACCGACTCGCGCTCGCTCAGCTCGTACTTGGAGCGCAGCCGCATGGTCTTCTTGTCTTTTCGGCGGTCGTACACGAACTCCGTGCCCACGAGCAGCTCGGGCGACACGATCTGCGTCAGGTCCAGACGCACCATCTTCGCGCGGTCATTGCTGTTGATAAGAAGCAAGAGCTAGAAGTGAGTCTTCATTCTCCATGCACCGCACTCAATCATTCTAGGCATTCGCAATCAGCAAACACTTACACTTGCAGCAGAGCCAGCACGTCGTCGTGCGTGTAGCTGGTCGCCACGTCGAGCCTGGAGAATCGGCCTAGGCGATCGCTGTGGTCGAGGCCGACGTCGTACGCGCCAATCACGCCAAACGCGACGTCCTGTCGATTAAAAAAGGTGGTGGGTCAGTTAGTAATCGACACACGACTATGGATATTGGCATGGATGCATCAACCCTTTCAAGCGACACGTACCCCAAGGCGTCCTCCGAGCGTCGCCTGCAACGTTGGTCCATTCACCGCATCGATCTTCGCGCCAGCAAACACGTGCGAATCCTTGTAGTCGCACCCAATTCGCGCGAATGACGCGGGCATTTTCTCGGTCGCCGACTCGTGGGCTTCCAGCGTGAAGCGCAGCTTGCTGCTCGCCTGCAGGTGGGCCTGCAGCTCCAGGTGGCGCTCCGAGCTCACGCGCAGACTGGACGTGATCATCGAGTTGAGCTGGCTCTCGAAGACGAGCGAGGACGACACACCGCGCTTCTTGGCCGCGCTCTTGAAGAACGGCGACACCACGCCGGTCTGCAGCCCGATGCGGTTGCCACTCGACGTGCGCGTGTTGATCTCCACGCCGTGGCACGAGTGGTCCGAGGGCTCGAGCGGCTCCTTGAGCAGCGTGTTCTCGTCCAGGAAGTCGCGGTAGAGGCAGCTGCTGATGCCCTTCGTGGCGCTTCTCGCGGCCGCCATGCCCGCCATCGTCCGTCTGTCCGTCCGTCACGCGCGCACTGGTGCTCGAGCGATCGATTGATCGATCTGTTGGCCGGTTGATTGCGCTGCTTTGCTTCCGCTTGCTTCGCTTGACTCAACTCGCTCGCTCGCTCCACCGTTCGCGCTCCACCGGGAAAAAAGAATGGGGCGAAGAGCTCACAGCTGGTACACTGTACCGCCCAAATCGTGCGTGAGGAGGTCCAAATCGCTGGTCGGTGGTGCAAAGAGTGCCGCACTCTTTTGCCGTCACATGCACAAGTGTTTGCGACTCAAACGCCCTTTCTGTGTAACTGCAGTTGCGTTTCCGCACAATCAAAGCACCGACTCGATCTAGTGCCACCGAAACTGCGGTTTGGCAATCTAGCAAATACTATTGGCTAAAACAGAACGATGGCTCCGATTTCAGCGAATCAAAACGCTTGAAAAGCGCTCTGCTTGGTGATTGCGTTTACGAGCCAAAAAATTGCGAGCCAAAAGCGCATCCGCAACACTTCACTTGAAATTTGTTCAAAAGTTTCCCCCTTCAACCAAGCAGCGTTCGCTCATTCCGCAATTTGCCACCAAGTGCAACAAGCAAGCCTCAAGCCCCGCGGCCCAAGACCTCAGAAGACAAGACACACGATGGCGGAAGAATTCGTGACGCTCTTCGTGGGCACGTACTCGCGCAAGGAGTCGTTCGTGGACGGCAAGGGCAAAGGCATCTACGCGTTCCGCTTCAGCCTGCTCACCGGCGCGCTCGAGCCGCTGGGCCTGCAGGCCGAGATCGGCATCAACCCGTCGTACATCTGCGGCACCAAGAAGGCGCTCTACGCGGTCAGCGAGTGCAACGAGCCGCTCTCGAGCGACGTCACGAAGGAGACGGGTTTCGTCAGCGCGCTCGCGATTGGCGCCAACGGCACGCTCACGAAGCTGAACCGACACGAGACCCGCGGCACGTTCCCATGCTACTTGAGCGTGAACGCGGAGAGCGACTTCCTCTCGGTCGCGAACTACGGCGGCGGCAGCGTGATCTTGTTCCCGATTAACGAGGACGGATCGCTCGCCGAAGCGTCGGATTTCCACGAGTTCTCCGGTGCGAGTCTTGTGAACCCGGACCGCCAGGAAGCCTCCCACCTGCACAGCACGACCTGGGGACCGGGCTCCAACTTCCTGTTCGGTACGGACTTGGGCAACGACCGCGTCGCCCAGTTCGAGCTCAACAAGGAAACGAAAAAGCTCCAGCCTAACAGCACCGCTGTGTTCTCGACCCGCCCAGGCGGCTCGGGTCCACGTCACTTGGCGATCCACCCATCGCTCAAGTTCGTGTACGTGCTCGACGAATTGGCTAACACGATTGGCGTGCACTCGTATGACGCGAAGGCCGGCACGCTCTCGAACACTGCGATCCAGAACATCTCGACTGTGCCTGCGGACTTTTTCGGCTCGAGTCTGAGCGCTGACATCCACATCTCCTCATCGGGTGAGTTTGTCTACGCCTCGAACCGTGGACACGACAGCATCGCGATCTACCGCATCGACCAGGCGGACGGTGGCAAGCTCGAGCTGGTGGACTTCGAGTCGACGCGCGGCAAGTCCCCACGCAACTTTTTGATCTTCCGCGATTTCCTGCTGGTCGCCAACCAGGACACGGACACCATCGAGTTGTTCCACATCGACGGAGTGAACGGCAAGTTGACGTTCACGGGCGTCTCGGCCGCGTGTCCGACGCCAGTCTCGCTGTTCATCGCCCCATAGTAGAAGAATAGAAGAAGAAGCTGGAGAAGATGGTGTTGTTTGGGAAAAAGAGAGAGAGAGAGAGAGAGAGAATGTGCTAACGTGTGAATGCAAGTTTTGGAGTGCTCATTGACATCGGCAATGCGTTTCAAGCGGGGTTGTCGTTCATGTTCCACGCCGTCACCTCAGTATCTATTTTTGTTGGCCAGCACTGTGGCTGACCGAACCGCTGTTGGTTTGCTTCAGGCTCCTCCTCACTTCGCTTACATACTGGTCGACAAACCGTCCAACTCTTAAAGATGCCGCGGTCTTCTTCGTCTTCAGCGAATGCACATCGTGTGTGGTCAAAAGAGAGCAACGATGCTCGACAGGTGACCAGCGAGCAGGAAGAGCAGCGCGTCGCTGCAGCGTTCGCCGCGTACGCTCCCACGCACAACCTCCGGCGCGACCTGCTCGCGTTTTGCAGAATCGTGAACGCGACGCCGCACCCGAAACTGATCCCGATGCACCCAGACGAAGAGGAAAACCAAGGCGCCGAGAACGCAGGAAGTACCAACGCCAACATTTATGATCTGAGTGAGACTGAGAGTGTCACGATCAAGAACTGGCAGCTAGATCAGGCCAACTGCAGAGGCTTGTGCTTTGCGATTGCGCTGTGTCCAAAGATCCACTCTCTCTGGTATGTGCTTTGCTTATCTATCACTCTGCTTTTAACCAAACTACTGTGGCTGTAAAAAGTCTCCGCACCCATGAAAATTTATCACGTTTTGCGAATTTTCTCCGCTTGTGAGAACTTTCGCCAGGAGAATTTGGGACGGGAATATTCTCCGTGATGAGCTGGTCAGTCTGAGCCGTCTC
>JAASFI010000211.1:0-43177 GCA_023333705.1 Globisporangium viniferum
AGAAGGCGACAAAACGACCACCATCGTTCTGGAGACGCCAACCGGTCCAGAAGTCGTCGAGATCCCAGTGGTTGAGCAGGGCGAGCCGAGCACGACCATCGTGGTCGACACGCCAACCGGTCCAGCTGTGATTGAAGTGCCGACTGAACCTTGGAGCCCTGAGATTCCTACTGATATTCCTACCGTCAGCGCTGATAATGCTTTCGCACCTGAACTTCCAGCTGAGATTCCGCACTCGAATGATACTCCGACGATGGCTCCATCTGGTAGCTTCATGACCAAGGAAGACTTCAAGGTCAAGATTGCCCAGCACTTCGACGCTCAGTACACGACACTGAACCAAGACTTGGCTTTTGCTCAGCTCGAAGCATCCAAGGCTTCCATGTTGAAGGATCTCCTCGAAGAATGCATCGCCCAGGCCGCGAACAAGGTATGTGAACTTGTTGGCGGTGATGATGATCTTTTTGTTTGTGTGAATACGGTTACTGACGCCTGTGCTTTTGTTAATGTTGTTATAGTTTGGCTGGTATGGTGTTTACGAGCACTCGGATGTGTTTGACTCTGTGGTGAAGTGGATCTCGACCGAATGCGTTAACACGGACTTTTAAGTCAGTGAGCGACAAGTGCGAAAGAAGACCCCGGAAGAAGTTACAGCGCTCAGCAGTAGCAAACGCGCGGCGCGAGCAAAGCGAATGAACGAATGATCATGAACGGAAAAGAATGTGAAGACGAGAAAGAGCGAGCAGGACTTCGCTTGTGTGTGTCGGTCCTCAGTTCGTGGTGTATGAAGTATTTGCATATCAGTACTTTGTTTTCCTTATTACATAGCCTTGTATATCTTGTTCTCTTTTAATCCATATCATCAATATGAAGTCCCAGACCTTGAAACATCTTTCTTCATTTTAGTTTGTTGACTGGGCTTCTGGTACTAATTTTGAAGAGAGGGGGAAACTTTATTCACGATCGATGCAAGCGTCGTTCTAGAATATCTTGTTGTGTGTTGGGTTGTAAGTGAGTGAGTAGCCTTTGCGATGCATTTCACAAACACGCTCAGGAGTTCATTCATGGGCTTCGAACACGAGGGCGACGAATGCCAAGATACAACCGCGTGAAGCCACCAACATTTCGTAGCGCGATCGGTCCAAGCAAGTAGTCACCCACCATATGCAACGCAACCTTGCAACTCGCTGAGCATCTCAACCTCAGAATCAAACTCAATGTTGAAGATACTCGCTCGCGAGGGGAAACTTGTCCGCGAGGGTCCTCGTGTGTCTTTCCCATCGTTTCTCATTCGCTCGAGTAGGTTTCTTCGCCTGTTTGCTTTTGGGTTGCGGGGAACAAGTGAGAGAACGATTCTCCGGTCCTGTCCATACCCAGAGAGAGAAAGAGGGAGGGCTCGAGAGGGCCTTAGGCATGTAGAGGCATTATCAGCGCATACTCACCAAAGCGAGATGTCACACAGGCACTGTGAGTGTAAGTTGCAAAGAATAACGGACGCTGGACAACGGCGTTGTTTCTACAGACTCACTCGCGACACAACTTCTCAAAATGACAAAACCACCAAGCCACATTGCCACGGCAAAAGTTTGTTTCCGCTAGTTGTCTTCCTATCCCCTCTCCCTGATTCTAAACAAGCAGCGGAAATGGCACCTCAACACAAGCTATTCTTCTGTCAGCGCGCATAAGTGGCGTCCACGTTGCCATCCGTGGGCTCAGTTGAATTGCAGCTCAATGTTACACTTGTTTTCACAAAGCTTTACTTTACACATTAACGATACACGCTGTATAGTAAAGTTAACTGAACATCATCCACCCACACATTCACCCAGCAAAACCATCGTGTGAATGGGATTACTGGGTGTTTGGGTAAATGGCTCTCGCATTTTGCCGCACACAAATCAATTAGCCAAGCGAAAGGAATCCAACGAAAATGGTGCGTGCGTGCGTGTGAATGTTGGAGCTCTTCGCGAGGGACGTTAATGAGCATGCCCCACCCTTGTGTGCGTGTGTGTGTCCACATGCTTATACATATGCGCCTACGTGCCCTCTCTGTCGCGGCGCGCCTCCTCTACCTGCAGCTCTTCTACTCGTTCTTCAAGACGCTGATCGGCAAGGAGATCGCCGTGGAGCTCAAGAACGACGTCGCGCTCATGGGCACGCTCCACTCGGTGGACCAGTACTTAAATATCAAGCTCCTGAGCGTGTCGGTCGTGGAAGGCGACAAGTTCCCACAGCTGGTGCGTATTGTGTATACTCTTGTGTGGAGAGGGAGCTATGCGTGTGTGTGCGTGCTTGCGTGTGAGTCCTGGCTGATGGATGGATGATGCGTGGTGTATTATGTATGTGGATTGTGCTGTAATTCCGACAGATGAACATGAAGAACTGCTTCGTGCGCGGCAGTTCGATCCGCTACGTGCAGATCCCAGCAGGTGAAGTGGACACGGAGCTGCTGCAGGACGCCACGCGACGAGAAGCCAACGCCAACAAGCAGAGCTAGTTGGTTGAGAAGCGCGGTTCGATAAAAGAAGAGAGCTCAAGAGACTCACGGTCAGTTCAAGTGTGGACAGGCATCCAACTTTCCAAGTCAGCAAACGCACCCCGCCACGAGCATCAATGGCGACGCCACCACCTTCCATCCCGTAAAGCAAAGCTAACATACGTATTGGTATTATTCTCCTGTTATTGGCACACTGTACGTGAAGGGCTTCACGTATTCGCGACGGGCTCAACGGTTGTGGGCGCTCTGTACGTGTTGATTGTACGAGGTGGTAGGTAGCTTGCCGTATTGGCTGGTTGGTGGTATCCTACATACAAATCCATTGTGAAAGAAATCCATAGGAGGTCGTCGCCCTCAGGTCTGGCCTGACCAGTGAGGCAGCAAGCACAATGAATGGGACGAATGAACTGAAGAAAACTCGCAAGTAGACAGGGCTCTGCCTCCCTTTATCTCGTGAAAAGAATCATGGGTGTCGAGTCCCCACTCTGCTCTCATATTCTTCATACAACTCTCCCTCCCCCTCTCTTCTTGCTCATATAAAAACCCATGTCAAACCCTCGTATGCTCTTTTTTTTGCTCCAACTGATCGTCGGTCTACCAGCAGAGCTTGCCAGGCAAGTACTTGTCGATGAGCGACTGGTAGTAAGGCCAAAGCTCCTCGACGTCCGGACGCGTGTCCGCCTTGGTGTAGAGGTCGAACTTGTTGAACTCGAGCACCCAGTCCATGAGGTCCTCGTCGTCCTCCTCCATCAGGTGCTGGTACTCCTTCTCCTTGTGCCACGGGTAGCACGAGTGGTAGCGCACCATCGCAAGCCCTTCGTCAGGGATCGACGTGTTGTTGAACTTGAGCATCTGGTACAGGTACTCGTCGTGGCCCCACGCGAACTTGAGGCTCTTGAGTCCGCAGTGCGGCTGGTAGATGCCGTACTCCGTGTTGTAGCGCGGGTCCTGCATGTCCGGGTTCAGCGCGTTGAACTCCGGAAACACGGTCGTGTCCGGGATGCGGCAGCCGAGCACCCACGTGTCGCCGCCGAGCGACCACTGGTCGCCGTCCGCCGTGCCTTCTTGGCCGTCCTCCTTGGCGCCCCACAGGTACTGGATCTTGCCCATGTCGTGGAGCAGACCGACGAGCTGGAACCAGTCCGGGTGGCCCGCGGCGCGGATGCCCTCGGCGGTCTGCAGCATGTGCTCGAGGTTCGGCAGCGACGAGTCCGGGTCCGACGAGTCCACATAGCCCTTGAGCGCCTCAAAGGCCTCCCAGACCGTCATCTTGGTGTTGGTGAAGCTGCCGTACTTGGCCTGCATCTTGTCGTTGAACGCGACCGTCTGGTTCTTGCGCATGAGCATGTAGTGGCGCTCGACCGTCTCCTGGCGCGAGCTGTCCTTGTAGTTGCGGAACTCGGCCTCGTCCTTGCCCGGCGCGGCCTTCTCCTTGCGCTCGATCACCACCGCGGGCTTCTCGAGCGCCGCCGCGATGTTGCGCTTGGACGCTTCAATGTTCATCTGGTCTTGTAGTGGAGAGAAAGCGAAAAGCTACGAAATGGATGGACGGATCGCTTGGCGTCACGAGGCGGCAAGAGGCGGAATGAGAGAGAGAGAGCCACACGCACACACGCACACAGGAGAGGGCGAGAGGGTGCGGATATAGAAATGCGCCTTGAAGAACGCGCAAATATAGCAGACAGAGGCTGCTGCTGCTGTTGCTGCTGCTGGAGGCGGCGATACGGGCGGTGGTGGCGGAAATGGGGCGATGCTTCACGTTCCCATGCTCGCTCGCTCGCATGCTTCTTTTCCCATGTCGTGTGTGGTGTGGTGCGGCTGTCTTTGTAAACTACACCCATTAAAGTATTTTAATTGTTTGGAAAAACATTCGTTGGTTTGTGTCTTTGAATCTGTATTGAGTTGGGTATCTTGGAGATGTGAGATGGTAAAAAACGGTTAGATAACTGTTGCGACAACCGGAAGAAGAATTAAACACTACTACGGCCAAAAAAAGACTTGTTCAAATTTAGTCGGTCGGAAAATGGGGACGGTCCAGTGCACTTTCTCATGCACACCTGAGGTGCAGTTCTGCAAGGATCGGTGGGTGGGTCAACGGGCCAACTTTTCAAGTTTGCTAAACCCGTTTTACATTTTCCATTTTTATTTATCAGCAGAACATGTGGGTGGGTCTAAAAAATGAACCCGTTTACATTTTCAAACCCGGCTCAGACCCTCCAATTCGTGCACGCAAACAAGTGATGGTTGTGGACCTCGGAGAGCTTCAACCTTGCGCTTCCCTCCTTCTTCATTCTTCAACGGACTCGTGTCTGCTGCTGCTGCTGTTGTTGTATGGTAATATCCGCCACCAAGCGATGCTTTTACAACCAGTAGACCGACAAAGCGGCTGAGCCGGTTATCAGCATCAAAGAAAAAGAATGTCAAACAGCAAGACCCGATATATCAGGTCTCGCAGGTGCGCTTTCGATAGTTTGACTAATGAAGCAGATGGGCATTAGACACCTGAAGATTCAGTTTCGCAGGTTCTTTTTAGTCGCGCCAAACGGATTGAACCACCACCACAAATCAATCAAGCCCACCCGACCCACCATCAAATCATCGCTCGCGTCCTTTCAAGATCCAGGCGAGGCGACATCTTGTCATTTCCCATACAAGCTCTACCAATCCAGAACAGCGCATATTCAACGTCATCCCTCCTGACCACCAATGACGTGCCTCAATGAAGTGAGCTTGTAAGCAAATGGCTACGATATTGGGAGCTGCTGGTGTGTGTGTGTGTGTGTGTGTGCATTGTGGATAATAATAAGGATCTGCTACATGGCTCTCTCTGTGGCATGCTACACTCACTACCTGAGTGTCTCTATGATGCAAGTAAGTCTATGTCTCTCTATTGAGGTGGGAATCACTGGAAGCGCGTGGGGTAGGCGTTCATGTAGAGCTCGTAGAGGTCGGCGCGCTTGCGCAGGTGCTCCTGCATGGGGCCGAGCAGGCGCTTGAACGTCTTGCGGTCCAACACGAGGCACTTGGTCTTGCGCACGGCTGTGACGGTCGCCATGCGCAGCGCGTTCGTGATGAGCGCGAGTTCGCCAAAGAAGTCCCCGGAGCCGAGCCGCGCCGAGACCTCGTCCTCGCCCTTGGTGCACATCACTTCGCCGTCCTCAACGATGTAAAAGTCGTCCCCGGCCGAGCCTTCGTCGATGATTACGGCCCCTTGCTCGTAGTACTGCACGCGAAGCGCGTCGGCCACGATCATCTTCTCGTACTGCGAGAGCGTCGAGAAGATCGGCACCTGGTCCAGGAAGTCCAGGTACAGCTGGCGCTGCTTGATCGTCGTGTCCATGAGCACGCGCTTGAAGGTGACCCGGTCGAGGGACCAGCACTCGGCGTCCGTCAGTGCCCGGATCGTCGCCGCGCGTGGCGAATCGTAGAGCAGCGCGAGTTCGCCAAAGAAGTTGCGTTCCGAGGTGCCGTCGATCTCGCCAAAGACCCGGCCGTTGAGCAGCACCTGGCAGACCCCCGAGTCGATGATGTAGAAGAGGTCGCCACCGGTGTCGCCCTGGATGATCACGTCCGTGCCTTTCTTCACGCTCACGTACTTCATGGCGTTAACGAGGATCTGTAGCGTCTCCTCCGAGATGTTGGCGAAGAGCAGGTTGCGTCGCACCGAGCGCCGGATCGCCTCTTCGTCCTGCGCGCTCTTGGAATGCACGGGCGGTGTCCACGCGCTGTCCACCGGGATGAACGACGACACGACCGAGCGCCGGTGCGTGCCGCTCGCGGGGCCGAGCCGCGCCGCGATTGCGCGCATGTCCACTTCGTCGTCGTCCTCGGAGCGGTCGTCCGAGTCCTCGTCGTCCTCAGTGTGCGCGTCGTCCGAGTCCATGGAGAGCTCCGGGTCGTCGTGGTCGTGGTCCTGGCCTTTGCTGTCGGACTGGAAGAGCTTGAGCTTCTTCTTGGCGATGTCGCTGTCGTGGAAGCTGCCGCTGTGCTTCGAGTCGCTCATGTTGCTGTCACGGCTACAATTCGCCTGCTTGGCGCTGTAGTCCTTCTCCGACATCGTGGTATTGTAGGATGCGAGTGTGAGGCGTGCTGGCTGGCTGATTGACTGACAAATCGCAATGTGTGGGAGCGGAACCCAGAGCCTCCCAAGCCTCAGAGCCACCATCCCCGTGCTCTACACAGTAGCTATTGCCTCTTATGCGACAGAGCAGATCTTTGCCTGGATCAGATGGAGATAAGGACGCAAGGCAATCTATTTGGCTTTTCAGATTCGTGACATGGCCTATAAATATTGAACAGCCAGCCAAATGTGGTACTGAGAGATGTCTCCTGCTGAATTAGCCGCCTCTATTCCGCAAAGAAAAGAGACAAGCGAAGTCTGAAGCCAACACCACTTCTAACTCTGAGGTGAGTGACTCAGGCTGTGCGCGGAACGTGCCGGAGCCAAGCCAAGCCGATCTGGTGCGTGGATCGCACGCATAAGACGCTCTCGATCTCTGTTTATTAGCCTTGTGACAGGAACAGGAAATAGGCGGTTGGTTGGGTAGTTCGAAGCATGAGAGTAGTAGGTTTGATTATGCTCGCGGACAGCAAGCTGTTCACTCGTAGGGTGGCTGATTTTTGGCCAAGGGTTCTGGTACAAAAGCTATCGCTGTGTTTCCAGCGCCATGGCTCAACACTTGCTGCTAGAAACCGGCATATCGCTGACCTTGATGCGAGGAACCAAAAGCTTTTTGATGACCAAACAACGACATGTCGTGGGCTTTCAGTTAAAAGTGCCCAGGAATCGATGCCAGCGTCCTTGCTCACTCGCGCTAGAGTTCCCCAACGACCGACTAACTGACGCCCTCTGCGAGTGTCCATGTAGCTGGTAGGCAGAACGCTTTGTGGCCGCTCTACATCAGTGATTTTCATGGTTGTGGGCCAAATATCCTCACTCTTGGTCATGGACCCACGCGAATTTGAACGTGAAATCGCAGCCTGTTGACGAGAATCAGCGATGGTTAGAAAGGAACAGTTTGGACTCCCAACTCAAGTAAGCAACCCAGGAACTCACCGTTGTGTACTAGCAGGAGCTGGAAGATCACCAGGATCCACACCACAAAGTTGCACTGGTAGATGCGCCAGTCGCTCTCTAGTGCAAACGCGAGCTGGTAGAACACCGACACGTCAAAGCTGCGCTTGACCATGCGAGCCACGTACACGAGGCTGAGCAGCTCCAGCGCAGCGTAGATCAGGATGTTCATTACTAGGCGAAGCATCTTTTCGTCGGTCATGCCTTGTATGTCTTGGTAGTACTTGGCGTTCGGCAGGTGGAAAAGAATCGAGAGGTAGATGGCGTACAGGACCGGAACCACTGCCTCCACGTACTCCACGACAACAACCGCCTCGCATTCGTGCAGCAGACTCGTCGTTTCTCTGACAAAGTCGGCTTCGGTGGATGCTGATTTTTCTAGTGGTTGTGAGAAATCAGCCTTCGAGTCAGCATCAGGAACTGCCGGAAGAATGGCTGTGCTCGTCTTCGAACGCCTCCTTTGAAGCACGGTAGCTTGACTGCTGTTCTTTCTCGCTTGGATGGATCGCAAACGCGCCAGCTCCGCCTCCGCTTGCGCCGAGACGCTGAATTTCCTGGACCCGAAGCGCAGATTCTGAATACTGGCATCCAGCTGCTGTGACTTCCATAATTGGTTCATCACTTGCGATAACAAATTCATCGGACTCGTGGAACCGCTGACTGCTAGAAGACTCCGTGTCTGTTTGGCGAGAAAGCGAATCGCGACGTAGTTTTGCACCACATCAACCGCGATGATGCCGAACCCGACCGCCAGCGTCCCAGCAGACTGCATGCACTTGGTCATGTACAGCGCATCGAAGATGTCGACGCTCGCATGAAGTCCCGGGATGAGATCGTCGTCTTCGATTTTCTGCATCGAGATGAGGTACTTGAAGCCGATCTTGATCACCGGTAGCAGTAGCACAAACGCAAGCTGGGGGACGCCTTTCAGCGAGAGGAAAATCGCGTTGTACGCCGGGTACACGATCAGCATCGACGCTTGCAGCCATAAACATTTGGCGAATGTGGAGTACCTCCGGAGCAATTCCCGGTCACCGCTGCCTAGCGACGCCACGACCACCAGGTTCTGGACCATGCCGAACGAAAGAGAACTGACCACTGTCGTGAACGGAATGGGGAACGCCCAGTGACTCGCGAGCGCAACAAGCGCGCCAGTATGCGCCGTGCCTACTGCAACCGCGATTGCGACGTTTCTCGCTGCCGTCAACTTCATTCCTGGTACCACGAGCTGTGCCTCTAGCAGAAGAGTCCACGACGTCACACTGCAGCTGATCGACCGTCGAATCCAGAAGCCCGTGTTCGCGCTCCATCCCTCGCCCGGATCTTGAAGTGGCGTCATATCCAGAAACAGCATGCTACTTAGCGCAGGTAAACAGTAGAGGAGCAGCACCAGGAGCACGCGCCATGGCGAGGTTGAGTTGCAGTATTCGTCCAAGGCGAAGAGCCGCTCGGCAGAGTACGCTCGCGCGTCTGGGGTGGCGGCCCTGACAGCTGTTGAACGCGCGGAGAGAATTGCTTTCGCGCACGAGGACGACGTCCGTCCCATCTTGGAGGTCGCTTTGCTTCTCTCTCGCGCTCAATAATGATAACTTTCGCTCTCAGACTCATGAGTGTGCGTGCGGCTGGGACTGTGGAGGGGGGAAGAGGCTTACAGCTCCAAAAATACGACAGAGGTCATCATCTCACGCATCGCGCGCGCGAGGTTCCAATTGGTCGCTGTGTTGATTCGACGAAGTCAGAATCGCCTCCAATCAGCCAGCAGCAACCTCCGCATGTCGGTCAGTCGACTGTTTTTCAAAAGCCGACATCTTTTGATGGAGTCGGCCTTTGGTTTTGCTGCGAACAACGCAGCAAATCGGGAAATGAGAGCGAATCGGACCAAGAGGAGCCGAGACAGATAGACGCACGCACGCACGCTCACTGTTCACCATGGAACGGCCATCGTTTGTGTTGCCACCGCCCTGATTTGCAGGAGGAGGCTTGGTGTTGACCCAGACAAATGGATACTCAACACCCTCAGCCATAGTGGAACTGGGTGATGATGACCCAGACATTTGGTTGTTCGCTCACCCAGCGAGACCAGCAAAAACTGGAAACGGCGATATTAGTGTAGTCCACCCAGAACTATCGCTCTTCAAGTACAGTGTACTTCCACTATTGTATATCGGTTTCACCATGCCCACATCAAAAATATGTGGTTTATACTTTAACGACAAGCAACGTAAACAGAGTTGGTTCTTTAGGGTTTCCAATCTCCAATCGACCCTCAAGTCGCAACTGCTTTTCGCGCTCGCTTCCAACAGCATCAGTCAGTCAGATTGTGAAATGACGGCCAAGAACTGTCGCCACGTGAGCCAAGCGCTGCGGCTGCCCGAGTTCCGGCGCGCGCTCAAGGCCCACGAGAGCCTCGCCTGCCAGGTATGTCTATGCTATTACACGCGCTCGCGCCTGCGCATTCCGTACAGGCCTCACTCGTCTCTGTAACCATCGTACAAGCCGAGCAAGCGCTCGCCAAACGCCGCCGCACATTGGTTTTATGTATATGGCGAATGCTGTTCCATACTGAACATTATGTGTCTATGGCTCTATGGCTTCTGATACAATAGCTCTGCGCTGCGCCAACGGCCAAGCAGAACTCGCGCGCTCGCACCGGCAGTGCGAGCAAGAAGAGCGGCTCGTTGGTATCGTCGCCAGCGCCTTTGCAGTCGTCGTCGGCGGCGTCGCTTTCCTCGGAGGATGCGCTGCAGTCTTGGGCACGCAGCGCGGCGTGGGAAGACCTCTGTATCTGCATCACGTGCGGCTTCATCGGCTGCTTGAGCGGCAACCACTTCTCGCAGCACTTCCAGTACGTCCATGAGCAAGTTTGTGGGGGGGCTAGCGAATCGTTTGATATTGTTCACGTGACTGATTGGGCTTGACTGGGTGACTGTGCTATTGCTGTTGTTATAGGACCAACCCAAAGCACTTTGTGGGCTTCCACGCTGGCGCAAAGACGTTCTGGTACGTTATGCAACACAGCTTCACGACAGATTTATAGTGGTACGTTGCTAATCTGCGTCTCTGGGTATATCTCTGTTGTGGTCTCTACGATTCAGGTGCTGCCCGTGCAAGCACGAGATCGTGGATGGGAAAGCAAAGGTCGAGGACGCGCGTCGCGAGTGTCAGGAATCGTTTGACGAGATCGCTGCGAAGCAGCAGCGCAAGATCAAGAACCGTGTGGTGGTCGCTCCTCCAACGGCGCCGGCTGATCAAATGGAACCGGAATTAGGCGCTGAGGACGCAGAGAACGAAGTAGATTCCGAGCCACTGCGCGCCACCGTAGCAGATTTAACAGCGCTCAAGAAGAAAATCTCGCGTGTGGGAAATGGGAAGGATACAGCAGAATCAGCAGCAGCAGCGGACGCAGAGATCGGGGGCGACTTACAGCAAGCCACTCGGAAGGAGAAGCGCGGAAAGGAGAAGAAGGAGTCGCGAAGACCCAAAGCTCTGGAGAAGAAGAGCAGCAGCAGTAACGCCAGTGAAGGTGCTGATGCCAGCGCTGCGTTGATGGTGCCAAGTGTGCTCGGGTTTACGAATCTGGGCAACACGTGCTACTTCAACGCTGCGACCCAGGCGCTGCTCACTGTCGCGCACTACTTTCCCGAGCACGTACACCTGGATGAAGCCCTAGAAAAACCGAACAGTCCGATCCTGATGACCTTCAGGTATGCTTCTATCGCTATTTGGATGGATGAACCAGCTGTGGTTCTCAATTGATCGCTTTTGATTCTGTAGCATGCTCCACGAGACGATCAAGAAGAAAGCGCGTCGGCGATCCGCAAGCTCTGCCGAGAGAGACGCGGAAGATTCAAACCAGAAGTCCAAGAAACGTGACGGCGCTGGAGCCAAGTCCGACGGCGTCTTGACGGTCGCGCCGCTGCTAAAGGAGCTGCGGAAGAAGTTTGTGCAGTTCCGCGGCAGCTACCAGCAGGACGCGCACGAGTTATTTATGAGCTTTCTCTGGGCGATCGACGAAGAGGCCGACCCGCCTGCTGTGTCCGCGACAACGTCGACCGAAAGCTCAGGCTCGGAAGAAAAGAATGACAGCAAAGCCGATCAAGAGAACGACGTCGAAGGTATCGACAGTGACGACGAGGACAACGACGAGCAAAAGCAGATCTTCGTCAAGACCGAGACGGGCGAGACGATCTCCATGCAGGTGCCCAAGCACGCGACCGTGCAGGAAGTGCAGCACTTGCTGGCCAAGCGCCTGAACCTCAACGAGGATGACATGGTGCTCGACCACGGCGCACGACCGTCATCGCGGCAGTCGACGGCTCTCCGGACCCAGAAATCGTTCTCCAAGCTCAACTTTGCGCGTAACCTGTTCGGCGGCGAGCTCACAACGTACGTGCCGCTTGTAGAGGAACTTGAAGGAATAGCCAAATTGTACCTTAACGTATCTGCTGATCTATGTGATTGCGCGTGTATTCTCTAGGGTCATCACCTGCCAGGCGTGTGGCAACCAGAGCCAGACGTTGGAGGACGCGTTCCAGCTGAGCGTGCCCGTGCCGAGCTCCGCGACACCGCGCTCGCTCTCGACGATCGACTGCCTCAAGAACTTTATGAGCGAGACGCAGCTGCTCGTGAGCGCGAAGAACGGCTACGACTGTGAGAAATGTTCGCGCTCCAAGAAGTCGCTCGATGCGCCTTCCTCAGCAGTGTCGACAGCGTCCACCGTTTCTTCTGCATCGTCTGTTTCTTCTGTCAGTGACCACGTCTTGCTCCGCGATGCGACGATGCACCTGGTGGTCTCGCAGCTGCCGCGCGTGCTCGTGATCCACATCAAGCGGCTGGGGCGCCTCAAGAAGATCACGCAGCACATCCAGTTCGACAGCTTCATGGACATGGCGCCGTACATCGACAGCACCAGCAGCAGCAAGAAGACCAAACAGTCCACTTTCTACGAGCTCGTGGCTGTAGTGGTGCACATGGGCAACAAGCGCTCGGGCCACTACGTCGCGTACGTGAGTCGCTCGCGGAAGCGCGACTCGCAGCCATTCAGTGTCAGCGGCGGTAATAGCAATGTCGAGGCTTCCTTGCACGGCCAGCAGCAGATGGAGCAGGACTCGGACGACGACTTTGACCCGCGCGCCGAGATCCACACGAGCGAGAACCCGTCGCGGTCCTGGTACTACATCTCGGACACGGTCGTGAAGCGCGTGGCGTTCGAGCAGGTGCTCCAGTGCGAGGCGTACATGCTCTTCTACCGGCAGCTTCCCCCCGAGCAGCAGGCGAACTGAGCGACAGACACATCCCTCCCAGGTAGGTCCACAATCGAACTCTAGATAGATAGATAGACATACAGATAGATAGATCAATATCCACACCATGCAACCGACAACAATCGAAATGGCAGCGAGGAATCAGAGTGAGGCGGAGCGGAGACAGGAGTTTATGCTATTTCTGTCAGGTCCGGCAGGTGAAAAACGTCCAAGAGGGAGGTTACCGTTCAGTCGCCTTGATCCGTCGCCAAGAGCTTCAAGGTACGTGTCAGGTCGGTCGGTTCTTTGGTGATATTCGTTTCCTCTGCCCTTCCTTCTCTTTGAGCTCAGGTACCCACCCAAGCGGTTGCGTCGTAAACCCGGTCGAGCGTGCTGGAATCAGTCGGAATACAGTGTTGATCATGAGCGCCAGCATCGATGGCGACCATGCGCTCACAGAGGGTGGAGGCGCGGACGCCGCTGCAAAGGCCGCGGAAGCTGAACGTGTGGCGGCAGCGAGTGCAGCAGCAGAGGATGCGGCTGCAGCAGTCAAACGAAAGCGGGTTCTGGATCACAAATGCGGCACGCTGGGCGATTCAGAAGAGGTCTGCGCACAGCTGGTTGGCGAGTTTGTCGAGGACATGTTCATGGAGATGCAGGTACTCGAGGAGAACGAGCGGAGCTTTGCGGTGGTGGCGAGGTTCACTGTTGACCAGGTGTTCGATAGTTTGGGAATGGGCAGCGTGCAGCCAAACGAGTCGCTGGATCGAGTGGGTGATGCTGATGCGAATGGAATGAGAGCTACTGGGAGCATGCAGCAGATCCTCAAACCGGATGCTGAGCTTGTAGGTGAAGGTGAAGAACGGGGAGCTACTGGCGCAGGCAGTAACCCAAAACAGAGACCGAATCGTCACCATCCGCGCTCGGGGGTACCCCTCGAGTTCCTGCGGCTACTGTCGTCAAGCCTGGAGAAGCAGCAGAGCGTCGCTCTTACCGCGTTTCTTCAGTTCCCAGCCACAACGTATACCACGGCCGCGCATCCTGCACAACGAGGTCATCAGCATCATCACAACAATGCCAGCAAACCCAGAGGCGGTAGTGCCGGGGGCAGTGGGGGCTGGGCGATCCCAGCCTCCGAGCTGAGTGCATTCCTGCAGCATTTCATCACCGTCAGCAATATCAGCGTACTGCCCAGGGCCGTGGAATTCGTGGTCGAGGTGAATCGAGGGACGAAGCAGAAAGCGCCCGTCAAACTGAGTCTTCCGCAGATCCAGATCTGTGTCCAGAAAGCGCTATTCGCAGCCGAAGAGGAAGCCCTATTGAGAGGACAAGAGGAGAAAGAAGAAGCGGAGGTGAGAGCCAAGATGCAGCGGGATTTCAGTGTGAAAGAGAGTGCTGCTGATACTGGTGAAAACCTGCTACTCCGCGTGTTTCAGACCGAGGTGCTGCAGAATATTGGAGCCATCAACAAAAAGAACCTCGCAGCGACCAGAGCCATCCAGCCAGGTAAAGAAGAGGACAAAGACGACGAGGACGACGACCTCCCACTTGCCTGTTACCTGGACGAGAACGATCCGATGCCGCCGCCAATCGACCGCAATGCGCCAGGGAGCGTCTCACGAAAGCCGACGGCAAACAGCAAGCAGGGACTCGCCCGCAAAGTGCTCCTGGCGATGAAAAAAGGAGGACCGACGACGACAAATAGCAAGTGGCTGGCGCTGCGCACCAAAGTGCTCATGAAGGACAGTACCACGACCGAAGTCTCGATCGAAGCGGATATGAGCCTCAGTGTAGCAGCTACGCAGCGCCAGGCACGTCCGATGTCACCGATGGGCTTTGCATTTGTGCAGCAACCGCCACACCCTCAGCCTCCCAAGAAGAAATCGTTTGCGACGCTCGCTGCCGGACCGAATGGAAAGATCGCGACTACAACAGCATCAACAGGTGACAAGAAACCCTCTGGGGGTGGCTTCAGCATCGAGCCGGACGCAGCGGCTTTGTCGAATATCTTCTCGCTCGGGACTCCACGACAGATGAACGTGGACGAGCTGGCGCGACGCAACGACATCCTCGCACTGCTCGAGCGCGAAGAGATGAAGAACGAGCGCCGCATGGCGAACGCGTCGATCGCCGCGATGACGATGCCTGTGTCCAACAACCTCTCGGAGACCGACAAGACGTACCAGGCGTACGTGGCCGCCAACTCGGTGATCATCTCTCCGCTATCTCAAGCTGCTGCTGGTGTCATTTCTCCTACAAAGAGTAGTAGTGGTGGTGAGCTACCTGGATCATCACCATCATCAGCAACAACCAGTTTGAGTCCCAAGAGACCAGAGAAGAAGAACTCGAGCCACAGCCACCACCATCGAGAGCTGTCGATGCGAACGAAATTTGACATTGAGAGGGAACCGCCGGCGTTCGTGGTCTCTGAGGGCAACGCGCACGTCCGCGACGAGCTGAATGCGCTCGAGATGGCGTTGTGCTCGCCCATCAAGCGGTCGAAAGCACGAGGAACACGCGAGCAACTCCAGCATCAACAAAGCAAGCCGCCACCGCCACCAGCAGCAGCAACAGCGCTAGGTGGTATCAATGGTATGAATAATGGGAACCACGCAGTAGGTGCATCGTCTCCGATCAAAGTGACAACGGACGCTCACCCTCATGACCCGCATCGCCCGATCCAAACCGCGTCGTCGCATCTCCCGCAACTCGAGACGTCGCGTCTGGCAGTGGGCGTGCGCGCAGTCGTCCGCGGCGTCGAGAAGCGCGGTCCGAAGCGCAGTCCTAGCCGGAAATCGCGTCTAAAGCTGCACAATTACAATGTGAGTACTAAGGTGAAGCCCCCTCTTGCTGGTACACGCCCTCAATCTTCTAATACGCTTGTTTGTATGTGTTTTTACAGAGCGGAGTAGAGACCACCGATGCAGAGGGCGAGGACCAGGAGTTCCAGGATTCCCCACCGTCGCCCATCAAACGCCAGCAGCAGCATTCGCCAAGCTCTCCGAATACGAATACGATGACAAACAACGAGAGGTTCCTCCCGCTCATCCCTCCCGTGTCGCCCATCAAAGCGAGTCCGCATCGCAAGCACCACGTGAGCTTTCACGGGAGCAAGAGGAGCTCAAGCGAGGTATCAGCAGCAGCAATTGGAGAAAGCGAATCTGAACACCGTCGAGCAGCTCACCAGCCCCCAGCGAAGCAGCCCGTGTGGGAGAAGAAGACGTCGTCGCCTCTGAGAGTCCGCAACCGGTTCTTTGCGTCTGGGAACACGACCAAGCCGCAGAAATTCCATCCATTCCTGTTTCAACAGCACAATCACGTTGGCGGCAATGGCCATGGATATGGAAGAGATAGTGGCGACGACGACGGTGTTGGAGGATATGACGACGATGACGACGATGAAGGAGCGAACCTGTTCAAGGTAAGTTCTCTATTCATCCTTATCTACATGGATCAAGCCATTTTCTAATGTTGTCTCTCCTTACAGACGCGAATCGAGGCTCCCAGACGCACTTATCTACCAGTTCACGACCAAGCGTAGCTTTAGAGAATCAATCAACCGATGATGGACGCCATGAGGTCTGCTACCTTAGCCTTGGAGGAATTGGAAGAAGAGGTTGGGTCTGCTGCGATGATCGGCTGCTGGCGCGCGGAGACCATCGTACGACCAAAGAGACTGTAGATGTCGGTGGACGGGTGCTCCTTCATGTAGAGCATGGCGTCTTCGATGCGCATGGAATCCTTGTCTTGGCACCCGAGGGCCGCGAAGATCTTGTTGATGAAGTGGCGCGCGACTTCCTCGACCTCGTCATTCGCCGACACGAGCAGACTCGCGAGGAAGAACTGCATCGCCTCGCTGCGGTGGATCGTGCCGTCGCCATTCAGGTCGTAGACACGGAAGAGGAACCCCACGCGCTTGGTGATGTCACCTTTCTCCAACGAGCTCAGCGCTTCGACAAACTCCTGCCACTCGAGGATGCCCGAGCCGTCGGCGTCGAGGATCGCGAACACGCAGTCGATGAAGAAATCGTCCTCGACCAAGAGCTGTGGGATGCCGCGGTGGAACGTGTCCTTGTCGATACCTTTGGGCACTTTAGAGATCGAGCAGAGCGCCTTGAAGCGTGCCCAGAGCGCGTAGAGCTCCGTGCGGCTGTACCCAGTCTGCTCCATGAGCTGCGGGATGTCCTGCTCCGTCAGAAATCCGTGTTGCTGCGCGACGATCAAGGCCGGGTGGCATTTCCGGAGATCGAACTCCGAGAGGTCCTGCCAGATGAGCACCGACGACTGTGGCGACGTGGTCGTGGCGGTTGGTTCTCGATGGGAAGTATTGTGGTGATGGCGACTCTCTGGTGGCTTTCGGTCATCGACAGCTACTGCTGTTCTGTTGGCGACAGGCTGGTGCGAAGCGTAGTATCCGGGAAGACTCTTGTGATACTGCTGAGCAGTCTCAGCTTGACTCCCCCACAAGGTCGGGAAGCAAGACACCGAGTCGCTCTCGTCCATCGTCGAAATTGGCTGCTTATCCCTCTGATTTCGTCGTTTGAAGCGTCCGGTGTTTCGCTTGGGCTTGGGCTCCACAGTCAACGAAGACGACTGACGGATTCCGTCCTCAGCTTTCAACGCGGAGCCGTTGGGTTCTCCTAGCGCTGCTGCTGCTGCCTGCAATGGCTCGGGCTTCATGAGCCACTGCTGCCGCCCGATAAAGGACCGTCCCTGTTCCTCGAGCGACAGCTGCGCCATCCGCATGCTGTAGATCGAGCTCGCCGACATTTTCGACAAGCTGCGCTCCTCCACGGGCTTCTTGCGCGCGAGCGAGAACTCGCGCATGAACGCGTAGTCGAGAAGTGACCGCGAGCGAAGTGCATCGAGGAAGTCGGCGGTCGCCGCCACAGAGGTCCGCAGGTGCGGGTGCTGCGGCTTGATGGGGAACTTTGAAACAGAACTGGATGCTGCTTGTGGTGTTGTGGCTGGGAGCATGGAGAAGAGCGAGCCGCTGGTGCCACTTGATGAAGAGCCGAGCGCGTCGAACTTCATGGCGCTCAGGCTCCTCGGGGTCCTCGGGTCACCTTCGCCACTCGACCGTGGGGATTTGAAACCATCTTTTAGAAGTTTAGAGCCTTCTGCTTCCAGTTGAGGAGTCTGCGAAGAAGAGGGAGCAAACGGATCAAGTCTCTTGTATGGGAGCGCGTAGGTGGGCACGTTCGAACGAGGGGATACAGACGAGTGCTTGAAGCGATGAGAGGCGTCCATAGGGATCCTTCTGGTGCTTATGCCTTGGCAATAGGCACAGACACGCCAATGAAGAGAGAGAAAGATGCTGGTGATTTCTCTCAGCGCATATACTCTCTCTAGCTGACTTCAAAGAGCACAACCGCAACAAAGAGCGAGCGAGCGAGAGAGTTGCTTGGTTCAGACTACCAACCTCTATCTATTCGTAGCGGTGGGGGGGAGCGAGCGCATTGCCAAACTTAGAAATTGTCGAGCTGTGCGCAGATTTTCCAGCCTATTTTAACAGAAGACGAAGGCAACGCGGGGAGGTCCAAGTCACCCACGGGGATGCAAAGTCTGATGCGTCTACGAGGAGGTTTTCATGTATGAGCTCAAGAATCAGAAAACGCTATCAGGGCAAGAGGAAGAGCTTGGCTTCGCGCTCACAAGAAGGCTGGCTGGGTACGTGTCCGAGGGTTTGCCAGCCATTGCGAGGGATGTTTGACATCGAACAAGTGACGTGAAAAGACGAAGATGCGAGCAACGCCATCACACATGAGCCACGCGGTTCTACGGCCCCTTCGTCAAGCAGTTCCTGGTTGGCTGTCGAAGAACCCAAGCGGAAGAACAACCACACGCGTCAAGCTAAGACTCATCAAAGATCAACAGGCGCGCACAAGGCAACCATTGCGACATTTGCGAGTTCACGGTCAGCGTCGGTTGCGTTTCCTGATCACGTGAGAGAGAGAGAGAGAGGAGACGATGCTGCTTTCAGTTGGCGTCATATCCAACCGAAATGCTTACGGATTACAAGGTGTAGAGCCAGCCAATCAGTCCCAACCCAGCGAACTGGAGGCAGGTTTCTGCAGACAGAGGTCGAGCGATTCGAGTGGGGAAAATGCACGCGCAGCCGCACGAGAGAGCAGTCTCAGCTTTTATCAGAGACGATCTGGTGGAGCGAGACTACTGTACTGGTAGCCGCTGATCCTTCTCGTCTTTCACCAAGCGAGATCTCCAGCAGACCAGCGACCAGATCTGAGACCTGTAGCAACAAACTGGTTTGAATAGCAGGACTGAGCATCGAAAGTGATCCGCTGGCGGCGGGGTTTTTGAGACGCAGACGTATCAGAACAACATGATCTCAAAAGCAGGGCCAACGTACGGTACAGGTATATACAGAGCAAAAGCCTCGGGACCGGGCTTTCCTCGCGAACCACGTGAGAGGGGATAAGGAAGACCTCTCGTCAAATGCAAATGCACTATCTCAGCGGCAATTTTGAGGTGCACCATCTCAGCCGATACTGTACAGTAGGTTTGGTTGCGTCGCCAATGGAGCTTGAAAGTCAGCGGAGAGGTCCAGCGCAACCAACACAACAAGGTTCGTGCCTGGATGCCCCCCCCCCCAATCCTTTCTTGAAAAGTCAAACCAGAGCGCCCCTCTCAAGTTAATCTGGCCCAAGATTCCGATCATAATCAATCAATCAATCAATCAATCACAGCAAGCAAGGTTCTCTTGATCAAGAAGCTGGGAGGACTGGAGTCTGAGGTTCTGCTGGTGGGTGGCCGGGCTCAGGCTGCAGGCTCAATTTTGATCGGCTCCGAGCTCATTTTGATCCGCTTGCAGCGAGTCAAAATGAAAAGGCAAAGCCAAGTCCTCACGACACAGTGAGTGTGTAGGTACTTTGGCCAAAATTGTTCCTACCAATCCGGGTTCTGAGGCACGCAAGTCGAATGCCTTGTCTACATCGCAAACGCAGCAGTTCAAAAAGACCCCAGGAGGAGGAATGCGAAACTTAAGTTGAGATAAACGAGCAATCCGCCAGTTCTAAAGGTCTGTTTTAGGAAAGCACTTCAACGTCAGCACTTTTGTACCGTAAAATGGTTTGACAAATTAATGGTCCTCCTGAGCAGATCCACATTTGTTTTTCAATATTTGTTGCAGATTCGAGCAAACACTGTCAGTAGCCTTACTCTAGCCCTACTCCACGCTGACTAAAACCAATCAGAATGATTCTGAAGGAGCGGGTAGGGCTGGTGAGCCAGGGCGTCGGTTTTCATTTTGATCCGTGCGCATTTATTAATGGATGAGGGTAGGTGTTTGCAACCCTATCCTCTCGCTGAACGCGCTCAGGAATTAATCTCCCCACAAATTAGGCTGAGCGCGTGCACTTCGTCAGTTCGAAAAAGGACAAAAATGATGAGAAGAGTAGAAGCCCTCTCACAACCAAGGACTGGCTTGAGTGAGTGAGAAGAGCGAGAAAGCTGCCTGTTGTGTCTTTCAGAAAACACTCAGCCTCAGTTACCATAGGCACGCCCACCTGCTGGTTGCGAAAAGAGCCTTCTTGCCAGTTCATGACGCTTATGCGACACCGAGCTCTTGTCTGCCTGTTTTGTTTTGCTCCAGGTTTCTGAATGGGGTTGAAAAACAGACAGCCGGCGCTTGTTGCAAAAGCAAAGGGACAGTCGTTCCCTCTCTTGCTGCAGGTATGTCCGACCAGGATTCCGTGATGT
This sequence comes from Globisporangium viniferum, assembly GCA_023333705.1. Lineage (NCBI taxonomy): Eukaryota > Oomycota > Peronosporomycetes > Pythiales > Pythiaceae > Globisporangium > Globisporangium viniferum. The sequence continues at coordinate 20,534 of JAASFI010000211.1, forward strand.
GATGAGTGGCGGCGGCGGTGGAGGAGGTGAGGAGTGGATTCATCGTCCCTCTCTTCAAAGCAAAATTGGAGTTGTTGCCCACTCGTTTTTGTTTGTTCCTGTTTAAATTATTAATGTGCACCGTAATTCGCTTGTGGTTTTGATCCTGAGACCGTCCGCTTTACGCGTTTTGGGAAAGATTAATTTGATCGCCCCACTCAATTGATCCTTTTCTTCATCTGTTCTGCGCATCCTGGGGAAGGGTTATTTTCCCCTTCCCTCTTTATTATTTGTCCCGCCTCGCTTCCCCATCCCGCTCGGAGCATACAAATGTCAAGTCAAAGCGCCTATTCGGAATTGAATCTCCTCCCATCATCATCATCATCAGCGTCCTCGCCTACTGTGAAACAGTTGGATCTGCTGAAACCCTAATTGCGCTCGTTTCCTTTTTTTTCCTTTTTTGATCCAGAGCGAGAGGGCAATTTTGATCAAAAGTGTACTCCCCTAACCGCCCGTGACTACAATTTTAGTCACCTGTGAATCCAAATGCTCTTCCAACCAGAGTTGGACCGGATTAATCCTCTCATATCCTGATTTGCTTGAAGAGGATATGTAAATGCACAGGTCTAATTTACTTACTAAACCTTACAAAATCTGCGACACTGGGTCCAGAAACGCCTCTAAATATCAAGTCTTAGAGGCAGAGATTTCACCGCGCGGCCCTCGTCTCAAAACCAAACCAAACCAAAACTGGCTGGCTGCTCTCACCAGCCCTTCGTGCTTGTGGTTGCTGTTGACGCGATTGGTCCTGGGCAAGGGCTAGGGCCACTGTCGAGACGGGTGAAAACCTCCAACTAACTTGGAATTTGTATGCGGTGCACAGTTATTAACGCGTGTCCCAGCTCCCTCTCGCTCTTCCAGGTGCGCCCGCCTCCAATTTCTCCCCTCTTCCTTTCCTTCTCAGCCTTCCAGCTCATTCATCATTCTCCAACAAGCCAAGCAGGACGCAAGACCCTCCCAGCCTTCCAGCTCCAGACGCATCCCGTTCATGCCCAGCGCCTCAGCCACGATGCTCCGCCACCCCACCATGAACCACCACCACCAGCAGCCGCAGCAGCAGTCCTACCACCTGGTGGACGGCGAGACGATCTCCATCTCGATCGGCATCGGCGCCGACGCGCGCACCGCGTCGTCCATCGTGCTGCCGCGTGGCCACGACCTCGTCAAGCACCTCGAGCGCCTGCTGCCGGCGATGGCCAAGTCGGTCGATGTGTCGTACCACCAGCAGCAGCCGCATCTCCAGGACAACCACAGCGTCCGCGGCTATAGCAGCCCACAGTACCAGCAGCAGTCGCAGCAGCACTCCCCCAGCTACATGACGCCGAGCTACGACATGCACCACTCGCACTCCCAGCACCGCCCGCAGTACTTGGAGCACCCGCACTCGCCGTACCACTCGGACGACTCGTCCAGCAACGGCAGCATGCGGTCGGCGCTGATCTCCAGCATGGCCCCTCAGCAGCAGCAGCAGTACACTGGCGTGCGTCGCCGTCGCGGCCCAACGGGCGGTCAGGGCGCCGGCAAGAAATGCCAGTTCCCAAACTGCGAGAAGATCTCGGTGAGCCGCGGTCTGTGCCGCGGCCACGGCGGCGGCCGTCGCTGCCAGCACGCGGGGTGCAGCAAAGGCGCGCAGAGCCGCAGCGACTTCTGCTGGGCCCACGGCGGCGGCCAGCGCTGCGAGGTGAAGAACTGCATGCGCAGCCGCAAGTCGAAGCGCTTCTGCGTCGCCCACCTGAGCTGGGAGGGCGTCGCGTCGCCAAGCGAGAGCTCGAGCCACCACCACGACGCCACTGTGTCCAGCCACCGCGTATACGAGCAGCCCAAGGCGATCATGCCAAAGCTCCTGGCGCCATACATCCCTGAGGCTGTGGCCTCCATCCCGTCTCCAACGACCACCAGCATCAGCTTCCCCGCGCTCTCGATGTCCTCGAAGCTGCCGAGCCTGCAGCAGGCGCTGATGAAGAACCACCAGCAGTGTACGCCGCCTACCCAGCGCCACTCGGGCTTCCCACACCACCACGCCGTGCTCAATAGCGCGAGCGGTTAGGCAAAGAGAGAAGCCAGACGGTCCTTAATGTTATTATTTAGTAAATTAAATTTGTTGGAAACAAACCATCCTGTTTTGAGTTTGCAGTTCATTTTGTTGCTGGAGGAATCTCTAAATGGAGTTGTTGAATCTGTAAAGTGACCGGAAGGACCGACCGCTTTACTCACTTGGACCAGTCGCTTTTCTGAAACGAATCCCTGAGAGCGAGCACCTCGCGACTGGCCTTCTCGCCAGCCATGCATGCGCAACGACTGCTGCAGCATGGAGACCGAGCGGAGAATCTCCGCTTTCTAACAAGGAGACACGACAGGAAAGAGGCAGTAGGAGCTCTTGCATAACTAACTGCGGGACGCGTGCATGTTTTCAGCAGCACCAACATGATGCACTTCATGCCTCTGTCGCAGACCCCCTCAGTCTCGCTTTCTTCATTCGAGGACAATGTCTGCTGACGATGGTTTTCTCTGAAGCTCTTGTTGCCGCGAGTGCTGCGCGATACGCGATGAGCCAGCAATCATAGCTAATTATACAAGCACACGAGGTGCTTCCGCCCATGTTGATGGTGTGTGTGGAGAGATTGAGAGGTGAAGCAAGGGCAAGGAAGAATCAAGCAACCGCGGCCACACTTGTTGCGTTGGGATACAGACCATCACTCTGCAGTTCAACTTTTTAATCATTCCTGTTCTGCTGGCCATCGTCACCACCCTTCATAGTGGGTAGATGCATTGTAAAGAGGTTAATCATTATTACTTTTTCGTTTAAAAAGAATGCCAGTGCAAATACTTATTGAAAGAGGATGACTTAATTAACAGATAAAATAACATCCGTAACAAAGTTAACCTTTTTTATTTATATATATATATACCTTTTTATATATTATACAAGTACCCGATTTAAACGGGTATGTTATCAACCAGTTTAGAATACATCAAATTCTTGGTACTCGTTACAAGAGGTTAATTCAATTCATCGAAAGTAAAAAGTTTCAGCTCTGTCACCCCAACCCTAAAAATGAATTGACATGTGAATCTGACTGTGCTCGACAATTTATTAGTTTGCCTGGTTCACTTCATTCATGTGGAAGTCTGCGTCTTGGCTCAAATTTTAATCACGGTGAGCACCAGCGTGATTAAAATTTGAGATGGGCACACAAAAGCCCCAATTTCACCCCATGCTCCACGGGAGAATGCGAGGATACAGTTGTGATCACGCCCTTTTTGGTTTGCTCGTTAAAAAATCCACCCACCGCAGCATCACCACGCCACAATCAACACCTGAAACATGAAACTCCGAAACCATCATCACCAAAAGCCACCACCACAATCAATTTATCCAGGTACGCTTTGGCGTCTGACATGCGTTCCTGCAGACTAACGAGCCGCAAACCAAGAGGAGGGCTTGCTGACTCGACGCGTCTGGTCTGATCTCCACGATGAGACCACTAGCGCCGCCACGGCGAATGGGTTGACGGTGAATCAATCCAGCGGCGAACTGCAACTTGATCGCGTTTTTTCTTGCCGAGATGCAGGGTGTTTGTACAATCTGATTGGCTAAAATTAATTCAGCTACTATTAACTTTCACCAATCACACGCTGTAAAAATAGGAGGTGCACGTGATTGGTACTACCAATTGGTAGTGACAACTGCAACCCCGCGTAGACTCGACCAACTGAACTGAACTCGACGGCTTCACTGATACCTCTGTAATAATACAATTCGCCACAGGTAATTGCGGAGTTGTGCGTGTGCTCCAGTGATCGAAGGCAGCGTCGAGCCTCGAATTGTCTGATCGGAGTTCCCCAGGCTGATATAGTAGCTCGTGACCCCTATTCAGCCTTCCAACGGCTCAACAATGGAAGAAATCCGTTTGTCGAAGCGCCTAACTTTGTCTACGCAGTGGCATTGTGGGCTTCAAAACTCAAGTGCGAACGAAACAACCTATAGCACTCTGCGATGAGTATTCGCGATGCATTTCTGGAGTTTGATGGGCCCACTCACTTGACGCCTCCTCTGTCGGCTTAAACGAGATGTGATCTCTCAGCGCGCCCCCAGTCCAGATACCGAGAGAGAGAGAGAGAGAGAGAGAGAGAGAGAGAGAGAGAGAGAGAGAAAGAAAGGGAACGAGGAAAAAACACACGCGATAGGAAGGGCGCCATTCGCGTGCTGGAAAGCGCTGTTCTCCGCTCGCTCCACCGCCGTCCGAGTCGTCACCTACATGCGAATATACCCTGTCGAGCGTCTCTTTTTGCTATTGCACAATTTACTTTTGGGAACGCGGCTATAGAAGCTCACTCTCGTAGTTGGTAAAACAGGCTGCGACTTCACGTTCCAGTGGATTCATTGCCAAGAGTGAGTGGATATCTGGAGCCACAAACCTCGGAGTTGGTGCAGAAATCGCGGACATCGGGCGAATGAACACGATTCGAAGGTACGGGTGTCTACAGAAGCCGCGCCGATGGCATGCAGCAAACGCAAACGATGGCAGCGACTAAAGCATTAACGGACAGGAGAGCAATCCTGCGCGTTTGTTTCAAAAATGTGGTTTAAATACTGAAATCAGGTGAAACGAAAGCGCATAAATCGTCCCGAACAATATTTTGGCTTGCTTTTTGTATTGAAATCGTCCTGAAAAGTGAATTGTGCGCCTTTGTTTGATTGTTGAAACGAGAGCGCACAATTCACTTTTCGGGACGTTTTGGATACAAACTCTGAGTTAACAAACACCGTTCGGGACGATTTATGCACCTTCGTTTCACTTGACTCAAGTAACAGAAAAATCTGATTGAAAAAAATGTCGAAAGAAAATGTCCGTTATGTCAAAACATCGGATATTAAATGGGGTATTTCATGAATGAAGCAAAACCAAAAAATCGATTGCAGACGAAGCTTGCTGGAAAAGCTAATGCGGGTAGTCATAGAGAGAACTCCAGTGCTGGCATCAACACCAGACTAGGCTTGGTGTCTGGCCGCGCTGTTCGTTTGTTTGCTATGGTCGTAAGACCTCTTTCACAATCCATCAGATCGGATGCATACGATGGCACTCTCCTACCAATCGATTCGATCGATTGCGGACGAGCGGCCAACCTTAAAGCCAAGTGGGAAGCGAGTGGGGGTACTGTACTTACTACCCTTGGATCCATTCGCTTCGTTCGTACGCTCATAGTCGTCACCATTCAGTATTCAGAGAGAACCAAGTTGATGTCATAACGAATACGGACTTGGGGGAAGGGGCTTCAGTACTCCTCTTGTGACGTACCACTGCAAATCACGCAGTTGGGTCCTCGGGACTGAGCCCCAGCAGAACAGCGAAATCCCGTTCAAGAAAAGAAAAAGCGCCACAAGTTGGAATCCACCCGCCCCTCGTGGGAAAAAGTATTTTGGATCTCTTAGTAACTGGCTCAAGATCACGAGAACCAAATTTGGGATGATCGACGCCCTCGGGAAACCCCTCTGCTTTGTTCGAGCCACTCACACCTCAACGAGCAGACGGAAGGAGAAATGCGTCGACACCTCTCTCTGACGACGTGCTGGAACGCGCTGCTCTCCGCAGGCCCCCCGGCGATCCAGTTGGAGCGCGCGTACTCGGCCGAGCGGCTCTTCGCCTTTGGCGAGTACTGCGAGGTGACGTCTCCGTGGCGCGTGCTCCTAGTGCTGCTCTTCAATTGCTCGTCGCCGTTCATCTACATGCTCATTCTGGACGTGGTCCCGCTCCAGGACCTGCGCGAGGGCTAGCGAGCCAACGGGAGCTTCTGGACGCGACAGTTCACCGGTTGCGCGATCCTCACGCTGTCGATTCTGCTGGAAGCGCACCTGATTGTACCAGAGGTGAAGCTCTCGACAGCCCGGAAAGCCGTGATTTCTATCGCCATGGGGGTCGTGTACACCATTTGTCTGATGGCGCTCGCCCACTACTGGATGTTCCCCGTGCCGTTCACCATGACGATCGGAGGGTTCCCGTTTGGCGGCTCGATGAACTTCTTCATCGTGCTGTCCATTGGACTTGCGGACAAGCAGCTGCTCATGAAATACTTCAAGTTTGCCAACAGTATCGCGATCCAAATCACGATGGTGCTGATCTATCCGACCTACAACGCGATCTTCCTGCCGCTGGACTGGATCCCCCAGCTCGCGTTCGTGCTGCTGCTCCCCGCCATGAAGATCAGTCTAAAGCACCTCATCGGGAAAGCGCTGCCCGAGGAAGACGACTTCATCCCCGCGCTGCTCTCGAGCGTCGACATCTTCGACGCGCTGTACATGGCCAAGTGCATGCAGTCGGCGGGGACTTTACTGGTCGGATTCGGCATTATCGTCGTGGACCTCGTGCAGAATTGCGCCGCGGTCCTCATCCTTGCCAAGCAAACCCGAACTCTCAGAAGCGCGGACGCGTTCCACGCGAGTGCGTCTGGGAACCCGAGAGATCTGCTTCCGTTCGTGTTCAAGGAACTGGAGAAGCTGCAGCAGCTAGACAGTCAGTCACTGCGCTTCGGGGCCAGGGATTTCGTGGTCTCAGCGCAAGCCAAGACGCTGTTGGCCCGCTTACGGCCGATCCAGGCGAAGACAGGCCGCGTCGTCGTGCAGCGGGATGCACACCCGAAGAAGAAAGCGAAGAGGTCAGCGATTGGTCCGTCCGATCTCCTCCCGGCCTTGAAGGCTGCGGTCTCGCGATCACCGGAACCGATGTCCTACGAAGTCGACATTTTCAGAGAAACGACGAGTCTGCTGCACGAGAGCGAGGCGGTGGTGGTCGTGGAGTACGTCGAGGCTGTGGTCCCGATCTTGTACGCCGTCTATCTCTCGATCCTCTTCTTCCTGCCGAACGCCAAGTACTACCAAGACATGCGGGGCCTGACCGAAGCGAAGATGCACACTCTGATGACGAACATCCTGATCTACGCTGTGCTGGAGCTGCTTAGCCTCGTGTACGTGCTCTACATGCTCAAGCGCAACTTTGGCGTGTCCGTGTTCTACCAGTTCGCGTTTGCGCTGGAGAGCGATTGGCGCATCTACCAGTGCAACCTCATGTCGTTGATCGTGGTCATCTTCGACTTCTTGCTGATCCACAACGGTACGTTGCTGCTTACGAAGGCTGTGATGTTTTTGCGTTTGGCTTCGAATACTTTACTCTGACCGTCGCTATTGTTGTGAACGATAGGCTGCGATTTCACTTTCAAGTTCCAGTGGGTCTACGCGGATTGAAAAGTCCTGATGAACTACTGGTAGCTACGGCACGGGAGAAGTAAAGAAGTTTACTGCTCGGGACTTCACAGCCAATGTTGGTACTACGCAGATGCAGCACACCAGTCAGCTCAACTAATCTGTCTAGACAGCCATGCATTTTGCCCACAGCTCTGTGGTCCTCGCACGATGAGTCCATCTTGCAACTTGCATAAAGTACCAGTGAGCTAGCTGGTCGCGCGGCAACTCCACACTTGAAAACCAAAGTTCCGCAAACAACTTGGCGTTAGGAGTTTGGTTGCGCGGAGGAGTGGAGCCACACGAACTTGAATGTGAAGTCAGCTCCTGGAGTACAGTACCATGAAAGCGTATTACCACAGCGTCAGCACTTACGACAGTAGTGAATGAATAGAATATCCCCTCGTCGCATCTGTTGCCATCTTACCGTTGTGAGCCAGCAAGAACTGGAAGATGAGCACGATCCAGGAGTTGAAGTTCGACTGGAAGATGTGCCACTCGTGCTCCGACGTGAACGCGAGCTGGCGGAACGCGGAGACGCCGAAGTTGCGCTTCAGTGCCTCGTTCACGTACAGCAGACTGAGGAACTCCAGGAACGCGTAGATGAGGATGTTCGTGACAATGGTCTGGAGCTTCTCGGCCGTGAGCTGACTCACGTCTTGGTAGTACTTTGCGTTCGGCAGGTGGAAGAGGATCACGAGGTACACGACGTAGAACACCGGGACGACTGCTTCAATGTACTCGACGAGCACGACCGACTCGCTCTCGTGGAGAAGCCGCATGGTCTCTCGTAGAAACAGAGTGTTCTTCTCCGCAGAGTTGTTGTTCTTTGGACACTGTCGAGATTCATCAGCGAACGGTACCACACTAGCCATCCCAATTCGCTCTGGGCGTATAGATGGCACGGACGTGATAGAAATATCCCTCGCATTCGGACCATGCGCGTTAGTTCCTAGCTCAGAGGTACTCGGCTGCTCTGCCAGACGCATCTGTTGTAGGCGGTCGAGCTCGGCTCGCGCCTGAGCGGAGATGACGAGAAGACTGCGAGACTCGAGGCGCAGTGAACTCGTGCGGAGCATGTCCTTCGCGGCGAGCAGCGTAGAGATCTGAACTAGTAGGCCCTTGGACGCCCCTGGCAGCTGACTGATGTCGTCGTGGGCACCATGAAGTGCCCGGAACTGCCTGAACAGACTCGAGAGAGCCACGTAGTTTTGCGCAAGATCGAGTGCGATGACGGCCAGCCCCACGTAGATCGCGCCAGCGGACTGCATGCACTTGGTCATGTACAGCGCGTCAAACAGATCAACGCTCGCGACGATCGCCGGACCGAGGTCTTCGAGCTCCGACGACATGCGCGAGATCAAAAGCTTGTACGAGATCTTGATCACCGGCAGCAGACCCATGAACGCGACCTGGCTCGTGCGGCTCAGCGTGAGGAAGACCGCGTGGAAGCTCGGATACACGAGCACCATCGAGGTCTGCACGCCGATAATGTTGGCAAACTTGACGATCTTGCGGAGCACGGCTCGGTCGCGCGTGCCAATCGCTAGTAGTAACAATCCATTGAAGAATACCACGTACATGGGCGAGCAGACGGTCATCGTGAATGGGATTGGGAACGCCCAGAAGTTCGCGAGCAGCATCATGGAGCCTGTGTACCCGGTGGCGGCGCCACCCATGACTCCGAGCATCTTGGCTCTCGGAATCGGTTTGTCGAGGATGAAATGGTTGATCTGCACCAAGATGCCTGCTGCGCAGAGAACCCCGTTTGTGAATGTGCGCACCCAGAACCACCCACTCGCACGCCAGCCCTCGCTTGGGTCTCGCAGCGGCATCATGTCGAACACGATCAGCAGCAGCAGTGGGGGTAGACAGGTGCGCAGGAGCACCCAGAAGACCCGCCACGAGGTCACCGCCTTGGAGTACTCGCTGAACGCAAAGAGCCGCTCGACTGGGTACTCGCCCTGGGACCCCAGCGACGCGTAGATGCCGCCCAGCGTGTGCGTCAAATACGCCACGAACTTGCACTTGCCCATGACTCTTGATCTGCGCGATGGCGCTGCTGTGCGTTGACGAAGCGACAGCGCATTCCCATAATTCTGGCGTGGGGTGTTTCAGCCGTCGCTCGACCTGGGTGGGACCTGGAGGCTGTTGGCATTTCACTCGCTCTGGTCGCCAGAGTTCCCCAAAGCTACTACTGAAAGGGGAGGCGGGCGTGCGCCTATAAATACTTGCTTTATTCATAGACGCACTTCAGGGTCCCTCTCTCGTGCTTCTTATGGGGGAATGGGCTCCCCCATTCCACTCGTCCACTCGAACAGAGGCCCCACAGAGGAAAGGGGGTTGCACTTGAGCGCACTCGACGCACACACCTCTGGGCTATGCTGGAGAGCTCTCAGTTAGATCAACACGCCCCCATCGCCACTCGAGTCGCCACATAGTAGCCACTCAAACCGCCGCATAGCCTGACGCCCAGAGAGCACGCACGCAGCGGATTGTCGCTTGGCTGCTTGGCATCTGGCTCGGCGGCAATATTTTACATGGGGAACTGACGAGTTTTTGGTGGTCGGCGTGCTTCAGTTTCCGCAACCTGCGTTTGTTTTGCTTTGCGTTTGTGTTGCTTGTGTTGCTTGTGTTGCTTGCTGGATAGTTGTTTGTGTTTGTTGTTTGCTTTGTTGCACAAGCAACAAATATTGCTTGGCGAGTTGTTTGCCTTGTGCGAGCGATTCTTGCTTGGGCTGCCAGTCCACGGAACAGTTTGTTGGCTGCATGTCTTCACTAAAACAAATCGGCCTCCTGTAATTGGTATCTCATCAAAACTGACTTTTTGGTTAAATGTATCCTGTCATTTTCACATCAGTTGATAAAAAGGTTACTTATTCCTTCCCCACCCTGCCTCCAATTTTCGAGCGACAATCCAAAATCCAACTTGTTGGACAGAAAAAGGCCAAAAGGGCAGAGCATTTTTTCGAGGTGGCAGAGTCGTGTGTTCGTGTGTCGTGTGGGACCAAAAAACAAACCACACTCTTCCTCTCTCTATGTGAGGCTCGAGCGATGGATCCATTTGGCTTGCACAGCAGCTGGAAGGAGAGGAAAGAGCGAATGGGGAAGTGGACTCTGCCGTCTTCTCACAGAGAGAATCCACCAAATCCACACACTTGTAACCACCAGTAAAAGAGAAAAAAACGACCCAGCGAGCGAGCCAGACAATTTGCCCCACGCAAGCTCCAACAACGGACACCTCGCCTCTCCATTTGCGCACGCATTCGCAAGCCACACACACACAACAAACAACAAACAACACAAGCGCAAGCAAGCACAAGCACACAAGTCTTGCTTGTTTCTTGCTTTGCTTGCCTGGTTGTTGTATCCTCTCTTCCTGCGTATCTCGATCCCTCCCAGCTTCCCCGCGCGCACACTCGCTCCCAAACAGACCACACCAGATACAATAGATCGCACACACGCCATGGCTTCCCCCTGTGTATCCCGGTCAGCCGCCACCGCAACACTCGCGCTTGCAGCGCTTGCGACTTGCGTGACGAGCGTCGCGAGTGGCGCGGCGGTCATGTTCAACGCCAAGTCGGGCGTGAAGCCCTGGGTGGACGTGCACACGCCTGCGGACGCCAAGACCAAGAGCTCCTCACGCGGCGCGACCTGGGAACTCGTGTTCTCCGACGAGTTCAACGTGGCCGGCCGCAACTTCTCGGCGGGCGACGACTATCTGTGGACGGCACTGGACCTGCCCGACGGCGTCAACGCCGCGCTCGAGTACTACTCGCCCAACATGTCGACCACGGTGACCGAGAGCGACGGCCGCGGCGTGTTCCAGATCACGGTCAAGCAGGAAGAAAACATCTCGTACACGGTCTACAACGCGTACACGCGGCCACCGACCTACGAGACGCACAGCATGTACTACCGCGCGGCCATGGTGCAGTCCTGGAACAAGTTCTGCTTCCAAGGAGGGCTCTTGGAGGTCAGCGCCAAGCTTCCGGGGGCCATCTCGAGCGCCAGCGGCAACCCGGATCTCGGCAACACCAACGGCCGCGTGACGGACATTGCGTATTACCCGACGTGGCCCGGCATCTGGATGCTCGGCAACCTCGCGCGCGCGCTCTTCACGCAGTCCACGAACCGCATGTGGCCCTGGACGTTCAACGAGTGCGACCAGTCGCTCAAGAGCAACCAGCGCATCAGCGCCTGTGATAGCGATCCCGGGTACGGACTGAACAAGAACCAGGGGCGCGGCGCGCCGGAGATCGATCTATTAGAGGGCGGCGGCACCGACGTGTCCACGTCCATCCAGCTCGCGCCGGGCATGCCGGACAAGTTCCGCCTCATCCCCGCGACCAACGACTCCAGCATCTACTGCTTCTACAGCGGCGAGTGCAAGACCCCCGGCGCGAACTTTCCCGGCATCCCCACAGCGACCTACAATGCGCGCGGCTACAAGAGCTGGTACCAGGGACTCCGGTACGCGCCGAACACGCTCTGCACCCCCGTGTCGTCCAAGATCCAGAGCCCGGCGGCCGTCAAGGCGTCGATGAAGAAGGGCGTGACCGACAACAACTGCGCGGGCGTGAACACGTGTCCGGCGTCCCGCGATGGGTACTCAAGTCTGGAGGCGCTAGATAACAGCACGACGCGCATCTGGGGCGTGAACGACAAGGGCGGGTGCATGCCCGTGATGAACGGCTACACGGGCGCGTACCTGTGTGACCCGGACAACACGAACACCAAGTGCGCGGACCCACTCGGCGCGGCCATGGAGAAGAGCAACGTGATGAGCTCGTTCAACTACCAGATGGACGCGATTTCGGCCAACTCGGGACTGCCGCTCAAGGCGTACACGGACTACATCAAGTACCAGGTGGAGTGGGTTATGGGCCGCACCGGGTACGTACGCTGGATGGTTGAGGGCATCCCGATCTTCGAGATCCCGGCCGAGTCGATGGAGAACCCGCCACAGGACGCGAGCAACTCGAACCCAAAGAAGCTCATGGTCGAAGAGCCCATGTACATCATCTTCAACGTGGCGCTGTCCACGAGTTGGGGCGCCAAGCCGCCAAACCCCGGTAAGCCTTGTGTCGGCGACGGCAAGGACGCCAAGACCAACAAGATCTGCGCAGACTTCCCCATGTACATGAAGATCGACTACATCCGTCTGTACCAGGACACGTCGGCCGGCTCGACCATGGCGATCGGTTGCGACCCGGAGACCCACCCGACCAAGAAGTGGATCGAGGGCCACATTGAGGAGTACCAGGACGCGAAGAACAAGGTGATTGAAGTGGTCGGCGGCGCGCCATGTCTGGACGACGACGACTGCACGGTGTCCACTGTCGCGGCGGCGGCGATTGTCACGGGTGTGTGCAAGAAGGGCAAGTGCAGCTGCCTGTCGTCCGGTGGCTGGGGCGGACCGCGCTGCACGCTCGCAGTGAGTGACACGGCGACCGCCAAGGGCTTTGGGCCGTCGATCGAGCTCGCGGCGGCCGTCGCGGTGATCGGAGTGCTCGTGTTCCTCTTTGTGATGTACAAGATCGTGGTCGCGCGCCGCAACAAGCGGCTCGTGGAGTCGATGGGCGTGGCGAAGGCGGCCGCGTCCTCGCGCCACGACGTGGAGATTGACGACATGATCGCGCACTCGGACTCAGCGCCGCACTCTGAAGACAAGCTGGTTTGAAGCGTCTAGCTGCTTGCCGAGCCTCACTGCTTTTGAGTGGGATGCCCTTCATGAGATGCTTTGCTTTCTTATCGTAGCTGCAATTTGATAATATCGTCTGTAAAAGAAATCCTAGGGTCAACATTTGCCGATTCTGGAATTACGACCTATGCATGCTAAAACATGATTGCATGAGGCTAGATATTGTAGATAGATATTGACTTGCTGAATACAAGGTCAACTCGTTTGAAACCTGGTCTGTTTGCTGCTATTGTTATTATGCGGTTAGAGCTTCCTTCAGTAATTTCTCTACTCGGAGTCGCCATCATGGAACGTGCCTGTGAGGATCTTCTCTTCTTTGCCAAGCTCTTGGTTGCTACAGAGCACACACGAGTTGTCGTCCGAGGACAAATCCACCAGACAATGTTAGTAGCTACACTCAACAAACGCAGATCCACCAAAGTCAACAAGACTCAATTCAGCCAAACGCACTTGGACATCTTGGGGATCGTGACGGAGCTGTTCTCCATCGAGTTCTTCTTCAGCGCCTTGTGGAGATTCGGGTTTGGCGCAAAGTTGCGCTCTGGACCAGAGAACACGCCCTGAACAGTAGGATAAAAAAACAGCAACAGCAGCACCTCAGTAAGTTTAGAGTCCCAACAGCCAGTCGTACGAAGCAAATGATGTCATCACCCTACCTTTGCAGAACTGGCGTCCGCGGTTGTGGATCCGACAACTGGTGGCTGCACGAACGGGTTCTCGGACGCGTTCTCGCCTGTCGTGCCCTGAAAAGCATTCCACGACGGCTGCAGCACCATCGCCACCGGTTTCTCTGTCACAAGCAAATCACAAGAAGACAAAACAAAGGTTAGCAATTTCCACACAATAAGAAATACTCCTCCGCCAGTCAGCCAGCCAGCTCAGCCAGCTAGTCCTCGTACTTGAAAAGACGCTCTGGAGGCCATGGAGCGATTGCTGGATGTGGCTCTTCTGTCCGAGCAGATCGAGCCGCGTGCGCTTCGTGTCGTGGTCCCGCTCGACGACGACGCGGCTCTCGGAGCTGTATGTGTGGCGGTTCGGCAGCGGTGGCAAAAAGTTCGGCACGTGCGGCGGCAGGTCCTCGCGGTTGCCGATCTTGGTCTGTTCGATCGTGTTGCCCGCGATGTCGCGCTTGCGCACGGGGAACGCCGGCACGTCGCGCGGGAACGGGCGCTTCGCGGTCTCCAGCGCCTTGATCATGTCGGGCAGGTCCACGGGGTTGGGCAGCTACCGTCGTAATGGAGCATTAGATCAGTAACATGGTGATAGCTGTATTGAGACGGCAACGAAAAAGAATGAGATGACGCACCATGTCGTTTAACGCCTGCATGATGTCGGTCGCGCGCGGCTGCGTGCGTCCTGCCAGTTCCGCGATGTCTTTGGACGCGCCTCCAATGCGCTGGATATCTGACATCAATTCACATACAAAAAATACACACACACACCATGATGCTGTCAGCTTTACAATGAAATGACCAACGAGAGCCTTGAACAATAGACGTGCAAACGCGTCGTACATTTCGCCAGGATGTCGACGAGCGCGTCGCCCGCCGAGCGCTGCACGGCGTCAAAGCCCACGCCGCGTGCGATGTGCGCGACCGCCATCATCGAGATCGAGCGCGCGAACAGGTCGCCACTGGACACCGCGCCGGAGATCGCGCTCTCGCCGCCCTGCGCTGAGTCGCCGGGTTTCTTGGCGCTCATGATGACGCTCGTGCCGCCGTGCGCGCCAGCTTTCGAGGACGCGGATCCGGACTTCTTCTTCGCTGCTGCGCCGCCACTGACGCCGGCGCTTCCACTGGCTTTCGTCAATGCGGACGAGGAGGAGGAGCCGCCAGAAACGCCGCCATCGTCCGCGTTCTTGGCGGAGGAGCTCATGCCTGGTGGTGGTGCCATTTTGGTGTGGGTTGTTCACAAAAAGCGGAGCAGACCAAAACATGCAGAGAAGTAGTGTATGGATCCGTTCAAGTACGACAGTGTTTGATCTTGTAGAGGAAGATACCCCGCTTCAGTGTTATCCATCACGCTGCTCTTGTATCGCGTAGGAAAAGCAAACTGCGAAAAAGCGCTTTAAATAGAAGCCTCTTCAACCTCAAGCAAAAATGCAATATTGAAAAAACCTTACAAATGAGGTTATATTAATCAATAATAAAAAGAGTAAATTATGGATTAGCAGCACAGGGTTTGTAAATATTTATTTAGAAACCATGCTTTGTAGAGACAATGCTGGACCACAGAATACTTCGTACCCCGGTTACTGAGTAACTCGGTACCGACATAGATCAATTTACTTTGATGTGATTGGCCAGAAGAGAGACCACCACTCACTCATTTTAGTAATTCAAAGAGAATATTTATTCTCGAGGGAATGTTTGTACTCAGTTTTAGTAAGGGAGGATGCGCTGGAGAATGTGCTCACAATACAAAGTTTAAGAGGAGTTTACACTTCGACTTTGTATGCCGCGAAAGACAGAATGATGGTCTTTGTGAGCAGTTTGTGTATATTTATACTCCATGCAATACATAACCGTCTTTTTGTATATTGTGATCTCGTATACCGTTATTCTCGTTGCATAAAGTAATAGGGGTACTCTTTTAAACAGCAAACCAAGATGTATAGATAGATAGAGGCTTTCCTAGGAGAGCTTTCCGAAACAAACCGGGTGGGCCACCCCACTCTCACGTCTGGCCGACGCCGCCCTCACGAACGCGCCGTCGAGCAGCCGCTCATTTCCGAGAGCGCTCTTCCGGTGGTTCCTTCCTGCCGTTCATTCGTTTCCCCCCGCAGAAAGCAACGGACGAACTCGCACGATGCTGCGCGCCTCACAGATGCTCAAGAAGACCCTCGCGGCGCCGTCGTCGTCGGCCGCCGCTGCCCACGCGCGCACCTTCGCGGTCGTGAGCGGCGCGCAGAAGCCGAGCGGCTCGCTGAACGCCAGCCTCACGTCCAAGTACACGATCATCGACCACGAGTTCGACGCCGTGGTTGTCGGCGCCGGTGGCGCCGGTCTGCGCGCCGCCATGGGCTGCGCGGAAGCCGGCCTCAAGACCGCGTGTATCTCGAAGCTCTTCCCGACCCGCTCGCACACGGTCGCGGCCCAGGGCGGCATCAACGCCGCGCTCGGCAACATGTCGGTCGACGACTGGAGATGGCACATGTACGACACGGTTAAGGGCTCGGACTGGCTCGGTGACCAGGACGCCATCCACTACATGTGCAGAGAGGTACGACACATGACAGTTTGGATATACCCGTGTGTGTATGTGTGTGTAGGTGTGGATGTGGCGGTTTGCTAACAGATCGGCTCTATCCTTTTTGGGCTGTGATATTGTTTGTTAACAGGCGCCACAGGCTGTGCGTGAGCTGGAATCCTTCGGTCTCCCGTTCTCGCGTACGGAGGAAGGCAAGATCTACCAGCGCGCGTTCGGTGGTCAGAGCCTCGAGTTCGGCAAGGGCGGCCAGGCGTACCGTTGCGCGTGCGCTGCGGACCGTACCGGTCACGCGATGCTCCACACGCTCTACGGTCGCTCGCTCGCGTTCGACACGTCGTACTTCATCGAGTACTTTGCGCTCGACCTGATCATGAACGACGACGGCGACTGCGTCGGTGTCATCGCGATCAACATGGAAGACGGCACGTTCCACCGTTTCCACACGAACAACACGGTGCTCGCCACGGGCGGCTACGGTCGCGCCTACTTCTCGTGCACGTCGGCGCACACGTGCACTGGTGACGGTACCGGTATGGCTCTGCGTGCCGGCATCCCGCTCCAGGACCCTGAGTTCGTGCAGTTCCACCCAACTGGTATCTACGGCGCTGGCTGCTTGATCACGGAAGGTTCGCGTGGTGAGGGCGGTATCTTGCGCAACAGCGAAGGTGAGCGCTTCATGGAGCGTTACGCGCCAACCGCCAAGGACCTCGCGTCGCGTGATGTCGTGTCGCGTGCCATGACGATGGAGATCCGTGAAGGCCGTGGTGTGGGCAAGAACAAGGACCACATCTACTTGCACTTGGACCACTTGCCAGCGGAACTGCTCGCCGAGCGTCTCCCAGGTATCTCGGAGACCGCTGCGATTTTCGCCGGCGTCGACGTGACCAAGGAGCCAATCCCAGTGCTGCCAACGGTGCACTACAACATGGGTGGTATCCCAACGAACCACTTGGGCGAAGTCGTCGTGCCGGACGTCGCGGGCGGCATGCCTGGCAGCGTCGACCAGATGCACGGCGACCGTGTCGTCAAGGGTCTCTTCGCTGCCGGTGAAGCCGCGTGCGCGTCGGTGCACGGTGCGAACCGTCTCGGCGCCAACTCGCTCTTGGATCTGGTTGTGTTCGGTCGCGCGTGCGCTCTCCGCATTGCTGAGATCACCAAGCCAGGTGAGACGAAGCGCCCAATGCCACGCGACGGTGGTCTGAGCTCGATCGCGGAAGTCGACAAGCTCCGTTACGCGGACGGCCACATCCCAACCGCCGAGCTGCGTCTTGAGATGCAGAAGACCATGCAGAGCGACGCCGCGGTGTACCGCACCCAGTCGTCGCTTGCGGAAGGCAAGGAGAAGATCGACCAGGTTGTGCCCAAGTTCAAGGACATCCAGGTGACCGACCGCTCGCTGATCTGGAACACGGACCTGATCGAGACGTTCGAGCTCAAGAACCTGCTCGCCTGCGCTGCCAGCACCATGCACGCCGCCGAAGCTCGTAAGGAAAGTCGCGGCGCGCACGCGCGTGAAGATTTCTCGGAACGTCTCGATGGCGAGTGGATGAAGCACACGCTCGCGTACCACGGCGAGGACGGCAAGACGCACATCCGCTACCGCCCAGTGCACGAAGGCACGCTGGACGAGGAAGAGTGCAAGCGCGTGCCTCCGTTCGCGCGTGTGTACTAAGGAGCAAGTGTCGACAATGCATTCCATCCACTCCACCATACAGCCAATCCCACCAAGTTAACACCCTCCATTGACAAATAATACACAAAGACAACAAACAAAGCAAGGTCGTTCAAGTCTCTGCTTGGTACGTGTCGGTCGGCTATTGTGGTTGAGAACTTATTACAACTGACGTGCTACTTATTGATACTTGGTCCTCCAGTAGTCCTTCTGGTACCACGCAGAGCTGCCTGCACTGTGAGGATCATCCAGAACCAGAGACGTTGTCGTCGTCGTATTTGCAGACACGAGCTGGGCAGGTGAAGCCCCAGAGAGCCCGATGGCCTCGAGCGTCGAGATGAGCTGCTCCTTCTCCTTCTCGTGCTCAAAGTCTTTGGTGCGGCTCCCAGACTTGCTCTCCAGCGCCTGGTCCAGCAGCACGTCCATGGTCTGGTCCAGGTCTCGTGAGTTGGTGATGGTGGTGGTGGGGCTCGCGCTTCTCGTCATCACGTTGCTCTCGTTACTGCAAAATTGGCTCTGGTGCTTTGCTGATGTGGACGGAGGGGACACGGGGACCTCGAACCGGTCGCTTGGTGAAAAACGGTGGTGGTGCTGAGAAGAAGAAGAAGCCCTGGGGATCGAGATCCCGGGTGGACGGTGCTCCGTCGCGTCAAAGAGCTGCTGGAACTGCGAGTGCAGAATCCCCAGCTGCGTGTTCAGGTGGTTGATCGTCGAGAAGTCCGTGAATGGGACGCCGAACGCTGGTGGTGGAGGCGGCGGCTGAGGTGATTGCCCATTGCTACTAGTACCTGGGTGATAACTATGCTGGTGGTGCCCCCAAGGTGATGAGTTTTGTGGCACTGGTGGTGGTGCAGCTGGAAAGCCGCTCATCATACTCGCGGGCATCGAGCGCTGCGTCATGTACATGCGGATCGTGTGCAGCTGGTCCAACAACACCTTGTTGTTATCCTCGACGCGGTGCACTTCTTTTCTCAGAAAGTCGCACTCGGAGAGCACGTTCTTGTACTTCTGCTCCACGTGGTCGCGCGCGTCCTCGGCGCTCTTGACTTTGCCCAAAAGCTCATTGCGTTCGGTCAGCGCCTTCATGTTGAAATCGTCGCGGAGCGCCTTGACGACCTGGTGGCACTTGCGCACCCACTCCTCGCTCGAGCGGTTCACGCACGCGGCTGCGAGCTGGGGGAGCTGCCACTCGAGCCCTTTCTGCATCATGTTGAGCTCGTCGTGGAACTTCTGGCCGCTCACCTGGCGCGCGACTTTCTCTTCCTCGAGCTCCTGGGTGAGCTGCGCGATCCTGTGCTGCAGCTGCTCGCGATCGCGTCGCAGTTCCTGGATCACGATGTTGTTCTCCGCCTCGACGTTGCGATTCTTGAGCTGCGCGAGCTCCTCCTTGATGTCGAGCAGCTGGCTGTCGCGCTCTTCGACCCGCCGCGCTTCTTTCAGGCGCCACGCCTCGGCTTTCGTGAACCGCTCCTCGACGCGCAGGATCTCGTAGTCCTTTTGGGCAATCTGGCTCTCGAGCTCGCGCATCCGGAACGTGAGCTTCTCGACCTCGAGCCGCTTGGTGCTCTTGTAGTTCGAGTGCTCGGCTTCGAGACTGGTTGCGTGCTTCTCAAGTGCAGTTTTCTCACTGCAGTACATGTCCTTCTGGGCTTTCTGCTGCTGCTCCTTGCGCTTCCAGGTCTCGATCTCGACCTGCAGCTGGTGGATCTCGTTGCCTGAAGCCGCAAGCTCGCTCTTGGTCTGCCGATGTTCCTTGTCCTGAAGCGCGAGACGTTCGCTTAGCCGCTCGTTGTCTCTGCGGAGCTGCTCGCAATGCTTCTCTAGTGGGAGCAATTCCTGCATCTTGATGGCTTTGATCTGGTTCTGGAGCTCCTGGAGCTCCATTTGCAGCTTGGACGCGGCTGACAAGTGCTCGTCCTGAGCTTTTCGCATCTGGGACTGAAGCTTCTGGAGCTCTTCGCTCTTGTCCTTGAGCTCATTGGTCAGATCGCGTCGTTCTCGCTCCGCCGATACTCTTTCGCGCTTGAACTCGTCCTCCTGGCGTAGGAACCCAGCAGATTTCGTCTCGAGACTCGCCAGTTGGTCGATCTGAACCCGCAGTTTCTCGCTGAGCGCCACGATCTGCTTCTCCTTGGCCTCTAGTTCGGCATGGACAGCGCCAAGCTTCTTTATCGTGTCGGAGCAATCCTGTTCCCGCAATTTGACTTCACGGAGTGCCACAGACTCTTTTTCTTCGGCTGTTGTGAGTCGGGACTGGAGCTCCTTGTTCTTCTCCTCCGTCTCCTTGAGAAACTTGGTCTGGCGGTCAAGCGTGTCCTGGAGCACGCCCAGGCTATCGGTGCGGCGCTCCTTGTCTATCATCTCCCGCTTCACCGTCTCCAGCTGACTGCGCAGCTGCTCGAGCTCCGTCTCATGGTCTCTACGTCTCACCTGCAGCTCCGCGTCGTGGTCCTTGCGTTTCTGCTCCAAAGTATCGCGCAACGCCCCGATTTCGCTCGAGTGCTCGTTCCGCTCTCGCTCCAGAGTGACTTCCAGTTTCACGGTCTTCGCAACGTGGTCCTGGGTTTGCTGCTGCTGCTTGGCGAGCTCATGCTGGGCGGCGCGGAGCTTTTGCTCCAGATCGCCGAGCTCTTTCTGAAGCGCAGCCTTCTCGACTTGCATTGCGGCGAAGCTTTGTCGCATTTCCGTGACTTCCTGACTTGAAGTTGACACCAGTTGCTCCTGATTTGCGGACAAGCGGTCGTTCTCGCTCTTCAATTGCTGGATCTCCTGCTCCAGTTTGGAGACACTCGCCGCGTGGTCCTGAACCAATTTCTGGATCTCGGCGTCTTTCTCCGCGAGCTTGGCCTTGGTCTCATTGGCTTTCATCTTGAGGTAGTTGCTCTCCTTCGCCTCAAGCTGCGCCTGGTCCAGCTGCTGCTTGGTCTTCTCGAAATCCGTGCTGAGCTGCTCGTTTTGCTTGGTGAGTTCGCTGACTCGCTTCTCGAGCTGCTGGATCTTTGTAGTGTCAGCAGGAAGCGAGGTGGTCGAGATCCCAAGTATACCAGCACTAGCAGCAGCTGGAGATGAACTAGAAGATAAGTTTGTTGTGATCATTTCCTGAAAGAACTGGCCTTTAATTGACGATCCGATGCCTCCACGACGAGGAGAACCCGCTTTCGACTGCGTCGGAGAGGTGCTGTCCAGAGAGCTCACGGAGGCCGAGGTGAGTGACGAGGATCCGGTATTCGCTGCCATTGTGGATGGGGAAGTCCCACTTGAGCCATACATTCGCGACGAGAAACTCGACAGACCCGAGGTTGCTGTTGTTGCGTTTGCTGCAGTTGAAGTACCAGTAGCTCCTCGTGACACGATCCCCGACGTGAACGACGACTTGGAGCTCCCAAATGGCGCGTCGTCACCTCCTCTGTCTCGGCCTCCAAAGCTGTCGAGTTTGCCTGTCGCTGTCGAGCTCTGCTGTTGCGATGAATACGGAGCTGGAGTGGCTGTTGTCGTTGCTGTTGCTCTTCCTAAGGTTGGGATGGCAACATCGTCGTCGTCATCGTCGCCATCGAGAAGCCAGGAGCGATCGCGTCCAAAGCCTCCGCCACCGCCTGTGTTGCCACTGGTACTGCTGCTATTCCCAAGACCGAGTCCCGACGAGCTCTTGTTTGCTGCATTGAAGGTAGACGATGAAGACAGTGTTACTCCAGGCGCAGACTCTTTCTTCGTCGCCATCACTGCAGACGTCGAGGAGAACGACGGCACAGGCTGAGGGTTGAACAGCGAGGAGATGCGCGACGACTTGTCATCATCCTTTGAGGAGGCATTTGCCTTGGACGTTGTTGTTGTAGACGCCGCGCCATCGTCGTCGCTGTCTTCGTCAAAGCTGTACACTTCAACGCTCGAGATCGCCGAAGTGGTCGACTTTACGACTGGCTCGTCCTTTGCCGCTACTGCACTAGTCTGCTTTGGCTCAATGGCGATAACAGCAGCAGCAGCAGTGGCTTTGCTGTCCTCGTGCTCTTGCTTCTTGGTCGCGATCAGGTCCCGGTAATGCGCGTCCAGCGGGTGCTCCCAGATGCTCTCCTCCGTGTTGGTGTTGAAGTAGTAGAGCGTGCCGTCCTCGGTCTCGCCCTGCTCCCAGCCGTCCGGGATCTCCGCGAGTAGCGCTTCTTCAACGAGCGCCATCAGGTGGGACTCGGCGTCCGGGTCCACGCCCAGGCTCTTGCCGTGGTCCCTCAGCGCAGCCTTGAACTCGGCGCTGTTGGTGTCCATGGTATATTTTGCTACTACAGAGCGGGTTTGGGAAAACCACGTGAACGTATGAAGCGAGCCTTAATGGCCCCGTCGACTCATCGAGAAACACAAAGGCTGGTTAGTGATGGGACTTTCAAGGTCCCGTTAGACTCTGCGATCTGCTGACCGCTTTATTTAAGTGGGTCTCTCCAACCCAAGTTCTCTATCAATGGCTTTGCAAACATCTGGACCGTAACGGTTCTCGTGGACATCAGCGACCAGCTTGATCTGAAAAGGACTTTGCGGTGAATGCGGCATTTCCCTACCAGCAGTGGAAGAAGATCTGCCAGTGTGTGTGTCTGACAGCATGCATCTAAACGTGAGCAGGTTCGTGTCTTTCGCTTCACCTCACGGCTGCTGCTGCGTGAGCCACTTGAACTGGAAACTAAAGTCGGCGCCATTGTGCGCCAATAGAAACTGGAACACCAGTATCGTCCAGGACACGAAGTTGCCCTGGAAGATGCGCCACTCGCGCTCCAGCGTGAACGCCAGCTGACAGAACGC
>JAASFI010000212.1:0-43151 GCA_023333705.1 Globisporangium viniferum
CCCCCCCCCCCCCCCCCCCCACACACACACACACACATTACCTGTCGCAGGAACACCAGCAGGTACGAGAACCACGTAGACGCACACATGTCGTTGAGCACGTGGCCGACGCCGTACGCGATGAACTTGCTCGACGTCCACTCGTTGCGAACGCGCTGCTTCTCGCGCATCGCGGCGTCGCCATTGGCTTTCCAGGGGGCGTTCGCGTCGTCCGAAATCGCAATGTAGTCGCCGCTGCCGTTCGCAGTGTTGCTCCGTGTCGCCGCCATGCTGATGATGATGCCGCTGCTGCTTCTTGGGGTGGTAGTCGTGCACACAGCCACTGGAGCTGCTTGTGGTGCCAACGGCGCGAGTCTGGAAATGGAGATTTCCTCGCTGGTTCACACGTTTGCGCACGTTTGCGCTTTCCTGAAGTGGTAACCAGAGTGATGGTTTCGTCATCACATCGCGGGTGGTTGTGAGGGTTACGTCTCCTCTGATTGGCTGAAAACACCGTCAAATGCTCTCTAATTGGTTTAAAATAAAAAGAAGAAGTGATTTGATTGGTGGAAACCACGAGATCCGTTCCGCCGTTGCAGGCACCGGAAGAAAAATCCAACAAAAGGGAAAAGAACTCACAGAAATGAGGGCGAGGGAATGCGGACATTCACAGAAGGTAACCCCGCCCCAATAGAGAACAGCAGACGCAAGCGAGATCAAGCAGAAGAAGAAGATGGCGGACCAGCGCGTGTTCGGGCTGCTGCTGCTCGTGGCGGCGGTCGCGACGGGCGTCTACTTCTTCTTCCAGAGCGCGCCCGAAGCCAAATTGTACGTGCTGCTGCTGTGTTTAGCTCTCTGTGTATAGGGCGGCGTTGAAGCGTAGTGGCAGCAATATTTGCGATCTTACCTGGGGGCGGATTCTTCTAGATATGGGGAAGAGAGCGGCGCTACACATGCCACGAGTGGGAGTGGCGTAAGGCCGCTTTGCTTCTGCTACTGCTGTTGCTGCTTGAGCATGTGTGCTGCTGGGCTCCTCCTCTCCCAGAGGAAGATTCGCTGCGCAATGCCTGCATGACGCGTAACTGCTCGCGAGTCTCATTGGACGTATTGTTTTGTTTTCTGTATCTGTCTTTGTGGGTTTAGTGAGGAGTGCGAGCCGATCTCGATCTCATACGTGATCTCCGGTGTGCTGCCAACGTGGCTGAATGGACGCAACGACAAGATGGGCACCGTGCAGGGGCTCTGGGCGTGCGCGAACCAGTACAAGGAGCAGAACCCGGGCTTCGTGCTCGCGAGCTTTTGCGTCGTGTACATCACGCTGCAGACGTTTGCGATCCCGGGCCCAATCGTGCTCAGCATCCTGTCCGGCGCCATGTATCCGATCTGGCAGGCGCAGTTGCTCGTATCGTTTTGCGCGACCACGGGCGCATCGCTCTGCTTTGCGCTCTCGTATTTCCTCGGTCGTGGGCTGTTCAACCGGTTGTTCGCCGGTATGATCGCGACGTTCAAGACCAAGATTGCGCAGAACCAGAGCAACTTATTCTACTACCTGCTGTTCCTTCGCATCACGCCACTGCTGCCCAACTGGTTCGTCAATATCGCGAGTCCGCTCGTCGACGTCAAGTTCAAGTACTTCTTCCTCGCGACGCTCATCGGTATTGGACGGATTGCGGTTGTTATGTTGTTACCCTTGGTATGCCTTCTATACTGACTCGTACGCTATTCGATTAGGTTTAATCCCAGCGAACTTCTTGCACATTTCCACTGGCGCGACGCTCACGAGCGCGGCGGGCGAGGCGAGTAGCGGCAGCAACGCGCTCAACTTTGCGATTCTGTTCTCGCTCCAGTTCCTCGCGCTCTTGCCGACGTTATTTAAAAGCAAGATCGAGAGCTACGAGAAGCGCGCGTTCGAGAAGGCAAAGACCAAGTAAATCTATCAGGACCACCTTGAAACGAAGTGCACTTGGCAACACGTTGATGCTGCGTGATGACAAGCGACTGCTGAGCGAAAAGACTGAGGAAATCAAGGTGAACGAAGGTGGAAAACACCTAGGTTTGGAGTTTGGAAACGGGACGGTAGGTGAGACTATTACGAAAAATACATGTTTGATGCCCTTTATGCCAAACAACACGAGGTTGTTATGTGTTTTATCCTCACAGGTGAACAACTCTTGATCCTGACACCCGGTATGTATTTGGCGCTAGTCACATGCAACACTGTCAGACTATGGCATTCGCTGTCTCGAGCCGCTGACGCGCTGCGCTCACGAGCTTCGACGCAGGTGAATCGCCAGTGTGGAACGACAAACTTGACTTGGAGCTTTCTGTTGGCGATGCGCTCACAGAAGGCGACGACATTGCTTGCGATGGATGCCTGCTGCTGTTTGCACCTGAGGTGGACTTACTGCTTCTCGACAACAGTTCTTCGTACACGTGCGCGCTGAATGTCGGGAATGCATCGACTACACCATTCAGGCTCGCTCGTCGCTGATGCTGCGTGAAAGAAGTGCGCTGTTCTGATTGGATAGGATTCCCGACTCGGCTGAAAGGCGATGGTGCACGAACAATTTGGCGAATCGGGGCTTTTGCAGTTTCTTCGGCGGGTTCCGACTTCCAAATGACGCTCTTCGACCGGACGCTCAGCCACGACACCTCCTGTTCAGCTCCAGTGATCCCGCCCTCTCTGTGGTGGGAGGTGGAAACCAATACGTGAAGGGGAAACTAAGTTTTCAGAGCTAGCACCAAGAAGCAGCAGCATTGGTACTCAAGCTCACATCAACAACGTACAATGTGCTCCGTTCGATGAACCGCTGGAAGAGCTGGGTCTGGAACAACTGTGTGCAGAATTCGCGAAGACTTGGGTGCATCGTCAGGAAACTGCGCTTGTCAAACGCAATCGTCTCAGATGAGCCATTTGGCGATGCAGGCACTTTTGAGCAGTACTTCCGAAAATCTTTCAAGAGCCTAGTCAGAGACCGTCCCACAGCGAGAGCGAAGACACAAGGGAGATTAAGCATTGGGAAATCATCGAGCCAAGAGAAACCTTGGGAAAGGTGTCCGGACGTACCTTGTCGCAAAATTCGAAAAGAGAGCTTGAAACTCGCTCCATTTCTCGATCAGCTCGTCGTGGCGCTTGGTAAGTTGTGCGGTATCGCTTTCGAGTGTTCGATCCGATTGATGCAACGACCTGATTGCGGACAACTCGCCGTCTCTGAACCGCCCAAACTGGTCTTTGGATTTCTGGTTTGACGCCCAATACGACACTTTCCGAAGCGCCTGGAGAAGCTTCTTGGCTTTCACATCGGGAAGGCTCGGCATGAGTTCGTTCGGCGGCAGCAGCACCTCGTTCTTATCCAAGTCGACGACCACGACGCCCTCGGTGATCAAGCGTTCCACGCGCTTGTCGGAGCGCACGCCCATGAAGAACGGCACTGGCGCAGACATAAAATCCAGCAATGACTGAAACAAACATGAAACAACTTTGTTAGTGCTGCATGCTCAAGATCGAGATGGTGAACGTGGAACTTCGAAGTATTGCGTCTTACCAGTGGCAAGACCGGGATGTACACGACTTGGCACTCGAATGGGTGGAGAAGCGCTCGAAGCGTCTCTGTCACGGGTGTGAGAATCGAGTAGTTACTGGAGCAGATCACGAGCTTCTTCTCCGTCAGCAAGAACGCGTACACCTGAGGGAGCGACAATCCACCAACACACGAGATGTTAGCGCTCAGATTGCCATCAACAAGAAGAGCTTCAATGTACCTTGAGAATGTTCTCTGGACCGAGGCACTGGAACAAGATCGTAAAGTCAACTTCTGCGGGGTACAACACAGGAAGACCAGGGGCACTTCCTGTGAGCGAGCACGCGCGATCAATGAGCCGGAAATTCGTCTGCTCCAAGTTGCTCGACGGCAGCGGTATCTCTTCGACGAGGTTGAACACAAACGACTCAACCAAAGACGGGGGTAAAGGTCCAGAGAGTGAAAGGCGGTACAGTTGCGTCAGGAACTCGCGGAAGGTCTGGAAGAGCGGGAAGCTCGAGAGTACACACAGGCATTTTGGCACAAAGCATTTCCAACTCGTCTTGTGCTGCTGGATGTCGCGCAGGCTTATCCACGAAGGTAGGCTCGCGGTGCGTCCCTTTTGCACACCCGAGATAAGCGCGAGCACGTCCATCGGGTTCTTCTCTTCGTAAAAATGCAAGCATGACCCGTACAGTCGATCGCCCTTGATATCCGTGAGGACGATGTCAAACGTCTTTGGTGGGAGTGGCTCGTCGTAGAGGAACACGTCGTCGGGAAAGCAAAACTTGGAGAGTTCATCAGGGAGACTCGCGGTCGACGGCAGCACGTCAATCACTTCGGGTTCCAGGCGAACGTCGGAGGGGGACTTGGTTTTGCTCAGGTCGCCACAAGTTTCCGGGGTCATCTTCCCGCTCAGGACCACGACGCACTCGGCAACCCCCTTCTT
Organism: Globisporangium viniferum; assembly: GCA_023333705.1. Lineage (NCBI taxonomy): Eukaryota > Oomycota > Peronosporomycetes > Pythiales > Pythiaceae > Globisporangium > Globisporangium viniferum. The sequence continues at coordinate 4,450 of JAASFI010000212.1, forward strand.
GCCAGAGAGTGATGAGCGGTGGTCTTTGCCAGTCGATGATGATGAAGAGGAGGTTGTCTGGTGCCGACGTTCTGTGAAGAGCTACACAACCAAAGAGATCAAGTTCAAGGAGGATCAGGCATGTTAGCAACAAGCAATATCGACATTATGACCCAAGGGTGCTTCGATTCTTACAATTGACCGAAGGCTCTTGGCTTTCAGCTCTTTGGAAATGTGCGACGGTCGGCTCGTCGTGATCGACGCGTGATGCGTCTCCGTGTACTTGGATGTGAAGATGTCCAAGATCTCACAGAACGCGAGTGGGTCTACAAGTTCGAAGAAAGGTTGTTGAGTATCGATCACACAAAAGGCGTAGCTGATGATTGCACTGGTGAGCTTACCTGCTTCAGCGATCCAGCAAAAATACTGCAAGAGTCCCTTTTCCGTGAGCGCGTTGCCCTGGTGATCAAAGTTGAGCAGCAGCCAGTGCATCGCGGTCTCAGATACTTCGCCCCGCCCACACGCTTTGTTGAGGTCGCTGAGATCCTTTTGGGTCAGCAAACCGGTTTTGCCTGCATCAAAGTCTTTGAACGCCGCGGCGAGCACGAAGCGATAGAATGGCGCGATTAGCTCTTCGTCGGAAGAATGGTGGTGGTGTCTTCCTGACACCAAGCCAGCGTGCTTGGTAGCTGAGGCAGTGCTAGGCGGACCCTCAGGCTGAAAGAATTTGTGACGAAGCACGAGAATGGCGCTGATGTACTCTTTCTTCTTGGCGAGCGTCTCCAGTTCTGCCTCTGGGACTTTGTGCAATTTCTGGCAAATAGCGAGGTTCACGAGCGCTTCCTCGAGCAGCTTCTTCTCGGCCACGCATCCGCGCGGTAAGTGTGTCGCGAGCTTGAACTGCGTCATTGAGAGCTCGTGGTGCACCTTGAACAGCGGGAATCGCGCTCTGGCTCCTGTTGTTGACGTTGCGGAGTGCGAGGTGATGAACCGGTAGATTCGATTCGCTTCACGGTAGAATTGTCCCGGTGGCGATGTCTTCGAGAGCGCCGACACACTGTGATACTCTTCAAAGTGTAGTGGGCTCCCATCGTCTCTCTGAGGTCCGCGAAATGATCCACCGCCTTGTTGGAGCCCCTCAAGCTCCTCTTCAAGCAGGCAGCCTAACTCGTAGTCCTTGACGCAGATCTTGTTGTGCGCGAGGATGTCGCCATACCCCGCAAGACAGTTGGCTCGATGGAAGAGACACTCCAGGTACTTCTCATAGGCCATCCCAGATGTGCCTTCGTTGCCCCCTCGTCGAACCTCGTTGTCGTCTCCACTACCAGCATTATCAGCAGGGTGTATCCGCAATGCTCCATCTTCACTGCCATCGTCGTCGGAAAGCTGACAAAGGTACTCGGTACACGCGATCGTGAGCTTTCCCGACGCCAGTGAGAGCGTCTCCATCGCCAGGTCTGTCGTGAACACCGAGCTCACGTCGTCCCAGAACGCGCTCTTCACGCCGTACACGCGCGCATTCGTGATTGCGAAGAGCTCTTCATACGCGTACACTTTGGTCGTGTTCGTGAGCAACTGGCGTGCAAACACAAACAGCGAACAGCCGAAGCGCTGGAGGAACCTCGCTTTCGTCGCACCTGCTGCGTTTGCCGAAGTTGCTGATAGTGAACTGTTCGACTCGACGTGGCTGATCACCTGCGCATACTTTTGGCCCGCAGCGACCCACATATCGAGCATCTGGGAGACCATGTCGGTGTCATCGATGCGCTTGTCCAGCAAAACGTGCCGCTGCAGCTCGCTCGCGAGAAAACTGTAGATCTCGTCGCCCTCGTTGAGTACTCCAGACAGGTCTTCCAGTTCGCGCCTGCGTAGTGCTTCCAAGAGCAGCGGGTCTAGCGAAGCCAACGACCTACTGTCCACCGAACCTTCGTCACTGTTGTCATCTTCCTCATCGTCATCATTGTCGCCCCAGTCGAGACTCAAATCGAATCCTTCGTCTGTGTGCAGTGTTTCCCCACTTTGTCCAAGGGCCGAGTCCGCGCCAGCGTTCTCTATCAGAGGCGAGTTGTTGTTAGCACTCTCGCGTTTCTTGGCTTCCTGGTTTGCGGCGATGGCGAGTTGGCGCATCGCTCGGATCTCTTTTGTGAGCGCGCTCAGGTAGTCGTTCATGGCGTCTTCTTGGTGCATCTTGTGGAATTCGTGCAGGAAATGCACGCGCGCGAGCGCAAACGCGGCGTTCTTCTTTGCGTGAGGAACGCTTTTCTCCGAGAGGTGATTGGCGATGTGGTGCAGATATGCCTTGACGCTCAGCAACGCCAGAGTGCTATTGCCAGTGCTGCTGGAAGTGAGATTCATGGTCGAGAAATCGGTTTTCTTGAGCTGCTGCTGTGGATCGTTCATCTTTGCGAGCGGCGGCACAGTGATGAGCGCCAAGTACCCAAACAGGCTCATCATCTTGGTGCAGAGGATCTCGAGCGCGCCACCAGATTCGGTCATGGCGTTGCTGCCTCTGCCATTGCCACCACCACTGCCAACGGTTGCCGAATTGCTGCCACCGCCATGGGTCGTGAAGTTCCCGCCTACATTGCCAGACCGTGTCGTCGTGAAGTTGCTCTTGCTGAGCTCGTCAAAGGACCCCGAGATCGTTGACGGCATGCTGTTGCTAAAGCTGCTGCTCTTACTTGCTGAGGAGCTGGAGAAATAGAGCGACGCGAGCGTCGTGGTCTCCGAGTACTGGTGGCTCAGTTCGACACGACAGCACCGGATGAACACGTCGCAGAGCTTGTTGCAGTTCATGGAGAACCATTTCGGCTTGATGTCGTGCACGAATTTGCTGAATTCATGGAACTGGAGCCCTCGATAGGAGCGCGCGCCACCGATCGTCGTGCTGTAGCACGTCGCGAGGTCTCCGATGGGTTTGGCGAACCGTTGGATGAGTGAATTTACTGAGTGCTTGGAGAGCAGTGCGTCCATGTGCGGCCAGGACAATGACGATTTCCCACCTCCGGCGTACTGCTCGCTCTCGTACTGTGGGATCACAAACTTGGTCACGAGCTTCTCGAATGCGAGCTCCTTGGACGAGAGCTTGGGGAACAGGAAGCTTGCGACGTCGACCAGCGCGTCCAGAAACTCGTCGAAAGTTGCCCCCGCGCCGCTGGAATTCGGCACGGCGCCTTTGAACGCGAGCAGCACGCGCGTGTCAAACTCGAGCTTGTGGTGTTTCTTCTTCTTCCTGTGGAGTGCTGCGCTCTTGGACGTCGCTTTCTGCAGCAGCGACTTGAACTGATAGCACGTGACCCAGAGCACCTTGCCGGTCATGTTCTGCAGCGCGTAGAAGAGGAAGAGCTCAAAGAGCGTCTCTTGGATCCAGAACGGATCGAGTTTGCTGCTGCTGCTCAGGTTGTTAGTGTTATTATCACCGATAGCTACTGGACTTTGGCTGGATGAGGGAGACGCGGTATGGAGCCTCCAGGTCGATGTCAGCATCGAAGAGCTCTTCAGAGACGACGATGAAGAGGCTGCGGCCCTAGGTACAAGAAGGCCGTCGTCAGCTCGCTTGAGTGTGAACGTCGTCTTTGTCGGGTCGTCGTCGTCATACTCAGCGAGAAAGTCGAGGTGCCATTCGCCAGCGAGTGCTCTGTCGCTCTGGTCGTAGAGCTGGTAGTGCTTGGAGGCCAGGAGGCGCCAGTAGCGCACCACGTCCTGCTTGAGCTGCGCGACCGTGTAGTCGAGCGGCACCCAGCTCTCGTACTCTCGCGAGAGCCTCTCGTCTTGAAGCTGCTGCTGCTGCCATCCTCCGTCTTCCTTGCTCTTGGAGACGCAGGATTTCTTCATCTTCCTTTGAAGGTGATGATGATGCGGCTGTTTGAGAGACGCATCCGCGACGACGACGACTTTGTTCATGTGGAGCAAGCAGCTTAGGTTCCTGGCAGATGAGCTGTGGCGGTATGGTGCTGGATGAGCTCAATAATGCGTTTGTGTATCCGTGCTATCGAACTAATCCAGCAGCTTGTACCAAGCCGCTAGCAATCTCTCACTGTTTTCTATTTCTAATCACTCGCTTGGCTCACAGGGCAAAACCGACACTGGCAGCAAATATTGGAAAAGCGCAGTGGCAGTTGAAGGCGTTTAACAGTCCGAAGCAGCAGCAGCTCATCAAGAATGCAAGTCGCCAAGGGAGGACCGTCCAAGAAAGCCAAGAGCTCACAGGCGCAGCAACCTCATCCCTGGACAGAGCTTGCTTCGCAGACGTCATGTTCGTACTAAATGTTATGCATTGGGGGTGAACCATCCGTGATAAGTCGTACTAACGTGTGTCTGAGCCTGATTGCTGGTATCGACATTGGCGTCGTATCTAGTCGACTTTACTGCACTGGACGTGCTCGCTGAGCACCACCGCGTTCTCAGCGGCTTTTGCTCGGACCTAGCAGTGGAAAACGCGTGAGCCTACAGTCTACCGCTGGTTTGTGTGCGCAAATGGCTCAAGAGTTGGCAACTAACGATTTGAAACATAGGGACGACAATGCTGTCGAGCGGCCGTCCAGCAGCTCCAGCGCAGAGAGTACGCGTTTAGCGAACCTCCGCCTGTCCTTCGCGCAGTACTGCATCTCACTGAGCACGTTAATCCTGTACGGATCGCCCACGCAGCAATTCGAATGTACGTACGTGCTGTCCGGGAATGCTATACCCTCGAGTGTAGTATCAGCACAAACCAATTTCTACTACATGTAGTCACAAATATGTGGAAATTGTTTTGTCCTTATATCACAGATTTGTTCCACGCGTACGCGGTCGAGAGCGAGCGCGGGATCTCTCGCGCCGAGGTCTTCCAGCTGCTCCAGGACCATTTCTACAAGCGACCGGAGCTCCAGCCCCACAGCCGCCAGTCCCACTCGGAGCCAAAGTCCAAGCAGGATCCTGACACAGACGCGCGGCACTTTGAGCGTCTGTACACGTGGCTCAAGAAGCACATGGCGATGTACGACCGCACGCGATGCGGCTTTCTAACCATGCGAACGGCTTTGGAGATGCTCCACGCGCATCCGTCGGCGCTGCAGCACTTGCAGCTGCAGATCGACGCGCTCATCAGGAAAATACACGAGAACAGCACCAAGTATCGTGAAAAAGCGGCCGCCGCCCAGATCGACGAGCAGTGAAGGACTCGACAGGTTTACTTCTTATTACGATGCATTTGTATATTTAAGAACCTAGGAAACCCAGAGCTGGTTAGTACTCGTCTTCTACTTCGTCGCCGTCGTCGTCGAAAGCGCACTCGAGCGTTCCCTTGCGCGCCTCGGCGATCTTGCGCTTGAGGTCGTCGCTGAGCGCATCATAGGACGGACCAAAGCGCTCTCGATCCGACAGTGAGGCTCCGTTGATTCCCTTACCACCAGCAGCAGTAGCAGAGGCGTTGAAGCTTCGCACGTCTCGCGCGGTCCTGCTGTTCATGTTGGCCTTCATCTCCTGGGAGAGGTGCTCGAGGTCGAACCGACCGTCCTCAGTGTACCGACTACTGTCCCCAACGCCGTACGACGAATCTTGGTCTCCTCGCGATGCTGCTGCGTTCCTGTTGCTATTATTTAGAGCTCCCCAGGGATCAAAGCCCGACGACGGAGATGCGTGGCTCGAAGGACTTTGTTTGCGGAAGCAGAACTGGAAGACGAGCACGACCGAGATGATGATGCCGACGTAGAGGAAGCCAACCCACGAGGTGTCCGTTCTCTCGATGTTGCTGGAGAGCAGGCTCTGGAACACGCGGATCTCGCTTGTAAAGTCCGTTTTTTCCGAAGCCTCGCGGCTGGACACAACAAGCGCAACGTTCGTGATGAAGTTGCCCTCTGAGACCGCCAGGAGTGGCGGAACCCCAAGTTTGTCTTGACCACGTTCTAGTCCATAGTCGCTGGTTTGCAGAGTACTGACCAGCTCCATGCTCAGAGCTCCACCCTGAGCTGCTGCTCGGGACGTATTGTAGACCGCTACACGCGAGCCAGTCGATGCGATCACGTAGCCTTTGATCGCAAAGACTTTGGTAGCTGTCTCTGTGTGCTGTTGCTGACGACGACTGCTGCACGACGACAGGCTCCCACCACTTTCCCCAGGCAGCAGCACCCGAGAGACCATCTTACACGGTCCGCCTGGGCTGCTGTTGCTGCTGGTCTCTGGCGCCATTGGTGGCGGCGATGCTCCTCCAGAGTCTCGGGTCGAGTACACCAGCACTTCGCCGTGACTCGTACCAGCGTAAACGAGGTCCGAATGCAGCGGGTCGAACGCGATTGACGTCACCTGGGCCGTGGAGCCCTGGCAGACGATGAACGCCGCTTCCCGTCCGCGCGCGAGGGGAAGAAGTATCGTGTTGGACCCGTTGCTGAACGCCACAAGGTTGCGCTGCGTTGCCATGGTCCGGATCGACGCGTTTGTCGCCAGTTTGTGGAGCAGCGTGCCGTTGAACGCGAAGAACTCGAGCCCTCCGTCCTCGCTGCCGATGCTGAGAACGCTCCGTCGTGCAGTTTTCGTGATCGCAAGCGCTTTCGGTGTTGATGAGAGCTGGATGGAGGCGAGCTGAGCGACTTTGAGAGTGAATGGTGAGGTGGTCTCTGACGAGAAGACTGTGGTCGCGTCGGTCGGAATGGCTGTGGCGTTGTCTGGCTGGTTCCCCATCAAGTGGTGTCCATTCTCGGTGAGTTCCAGCGTGTACACCGCAGCCTGAGGTTGCTCATATATAATCGCGAGTGATGGTGAGTCGCTGTGGAGATTCAGCTCAAGAAAGCGGATCGAGAGACCCTGCTGCTCTGGCGATGGCTCGATTCGCAGCAACAGAAGCGCTGGCGACAGGTAAAACTCGATCGCGCCATCCGCAAACGCCACCACCAAGAGCTCCTGGTGCCCCATCACACGCAGTTTCATCATTTGCATGTTCACAACGCGGTGCTTCATAGGGATCACGCCTTTGGCGACGAGTAGCGTATCGAAGGCGTTCGTGCGACCGGAGGCACCGATCAGATCCTGGATTGCACTCGCAGTCATCGCCTCAATCTTCCGCTCGATGAGGTCTCCAACCTGCTCGCTGAAGAGCTTTGGTTTGTGCTGTGAGATGTCGTGGTCATCTGGCTCCATGTCCGACTCACTCAGCGCTTTTGATCGGATCTTCTCCAGCAGCGCGAGCTTCTTCTCCTGGAGCTTGATCATGAGCTCCAGCGCCTCGAGCTCTTTCACCAGCGCCGTCTTGGCGAGTTTCGCCTGGTGCGCTCGCTGCGGTGACGTCACATGCTGCTGCTGCTGTTGTTGTTGGTGATCCACCGACTCTTGCACTGGGTCCACTGGCAGAGACTGGTCCAAGTGCGCATCGCCTGCTCTACTTGCACCAAACACCTTTGCCGGATCTGCTGGGATCGCGCGCTGGTCGATGAACTGGAGGTCGCCCTGCGCACTGACAGCGACCTCCACAACGTCTGCACTTGTGTCTGCACACGCCTCATGAATAGCAAGCACGCCCCACATCAGCAGCAGCAGCAACAGCGGCGGTGACGCCATCAGGAGCCTCATGGTCGTCGTCCTTTTTGGTATTGTGCACAAACATGTGGCGTTCGTGACCTTTCGTGACCTTTCGGATCCTTGATAGTTGCCTCTCAAATCCGATATCGAATTCAACAGGCTTCAGTGGGACCCAAAATTAAAGAAAGAGTCATGGCAAACGCAGCGTTATTTTGGGCACTCAAACAAACGTTTGATTGAAATTGGTCGGTTGGATTGGGTTTTCCTGTTTTTGGCGGGAAGTCTCTCATTTTTTTGCATTGCGAATGCGTGAGTGATTGTCCTTCCTGGTCTTCTGGAGATCAAGTCGCCCAAGTCGAAAATCGAGAGAGGCCTCACTCTCCCATTGGAAGAGAAGCACCAACGCGCATTCGCTCACAAAGGACGTAAGCACCACCACACGCGCTTGATAACCTCACACAGCAGCAGACGCTCGCAGCCACCCTCATCTTCACACAGACACACACACACACACACACACACAAGTGCTACCACGCCATCACGATGCTCGGCGGACGCTACCAGGAAGAAGACGAGCACGCGGACGCGCACCTCGCGTCCGAGGCGCACGAGTTTGTACGTTTTGCCTTGTTGCCTTGCGCTGTCGTGTGGCTTGGGTTGTGTGCAACGGATGTGTAAGTATGATTGATGCGGGTTGCTTAATGCTGTGGATATGTTTGTTTTGTGTGTTGGATTGTGTTGATTGTTGCTGCTGCTATAGCAAGGACCGCGGCTGGTGAACTGTTTAGAGCAGGCGGGCGTGAACGCGACGGACGTGAACAAGCTCAAGGATGCCGGCATGCACACGGTCGATGCGGTACGTTGATGTCGGTGGTGGTGGTCGTGAATGCAATTGTATTGTGATGCCTAATGTGTCGTGTGTGTCTGTTGTCTGGTGGTTTTAGGTGGCGATGGCGACGAAGAAGCAGCTGATTGCGATCAAGGGCATCAGTGAAGTGAAGGCCGAGAAGATGCTCAAGGCAGCGCGCGAGATGGTCAACGTCGGCTTCACGACGGTACGTTTGTTGTTTGCTGCCTTCTTACATTCGTACCAGTGTCATTTGGCTGACGCTCTTTCATTATCAATCAACGCATTGCTTATTTGCCAATTAGGCAGCAGAGGTGTTCCAAAGTCGAAAAGATCTGATCACACTCACCACAGGCTCGAATGCGGTCGATGAGCTTCTGAAAGGCGGCTTTGAGACCGGCTCGATCACCGAGATCTTTGGCGAGTTCCGCACGGGCAAGACGCAGCTGTGCCACCAGCTCTGCGTCACGTGCCAGCTCCCCGTGGACCGCGGCGGCGGCGAGGGCAAGGCGCTTTTCATTGACACAGAAGGAACGTTCCGCCCACAGCGACTCGTGGCGATCGCAGAGCGCTACGGACTAGACGGTACGATGCTAATCATGGATACTGCTGTGGCTCTGCAGTTGTATATTACTGTTGCTGATCTTGTCGTATGCGGCTGCTCTGCATTAGGCGAGAGCGTGTTGGACAATGTCGCGTTTGCGCGCGCGTACAACTCGGAGCACCAGATGCAGCTTCTCACCCAGGCGTCTGCGATGATGGCCGAGTCCCGCTTTGCGCTCGTTGTTGTTGACAGCGCCACTGCGCTGTTCCGAACAGACTACTCTGGACGTGGTGAGCTCGCTGCGAGACAGCAGGAACTGGCCAAGTGAGTGTGCCTCTAGCAGGTTTTGAGTGTGTGGCTGGGTATGGTTGTATTCTCATTTCGTTGCTTTCGTTCACTGACAGATTCTTGAGATCGCTGACGAGAATGGCTGATGAGTTTGGCGTCGCTGTCGTGATCACAAACCAAGTACGTACAGAAAAACATGTCTGTAGCAATCAATATGCGCATTCAACTCCAGTGTTCTCATGAAACGGACTGTTTGTGTAGATGACTGCAAATCCGGACTCGGGCATGTTTGCGAAGGACCCGCTCCAGCCGATCGGCGGCAACATCATGGCCCACGCCTCATGCACCAGGTGCGTTGCGTTGTGCATTATGATAGCAGAATGCGGTTGGTGGATTCATCTGGGGGCTCACGTGGTATTATTTTGTTGTTGTTGCTGCTTTTTTTTTTCAGACTCCGTTTGCGCAAGGGCCGTGGCGAGAACCGCGTGATGAAAGTCGTGGACTCTCCGATTTTGCCAGAGGCGGAAGCGATCTACTCTATCACAGAGCAGGGCATCCAGGACGAGATGAATTAATAGAAACCGCAAGCTACCGAATCGTGTTGAATCCGAAAGAAACGAGTGTTGTTGTTTCAGATCGTCCAAGTTTTGAATGAACCCCGTCCAAAATCGGTGGCAATGGCGTTCTTAGACGCTCTTCCGGCTGGATGGCAAAGAGAAGAATGCGATGCCAAACTCACTGAAAGGCCAGAGAACGAACATTGCGAAGGCTCACTTTGTCAATCATTGGCAAGAAACGTCGCCCCCCCCATGCCAAGCGACAGGTTGAGAAGCATAAAAAACACCAATTCCTTAATTGTTCAGGATTCAAGAAATATCAACTTGGATTCAGGTTCCGTTACAAAAACAGACAGAGACGATGGCCTACTGCTGCTGGAGGCTTCTTACTTATTTACAAGTCGGTCTTCAACGCGCGACGCGAGCTCGCGAGGGAGTCCTCGAGCGCGAAGGGCGTAACGCCGGTCTTGAGCTGGAACTTGCCGCAGAGGTTGGCGAGGCCCTTGGGCGAGCCGTACACGTCGCAGTCGGTCTCGGGCTTGAGCGCCACGAAGAAGTCGCCGTCCTCGGCCACCTGGCTGAAGCCGGCGCCGATCTGCGGGTCGTACACGCTCCAGTCCGCGGCCGTGAGCGTGAACTGGACCGTGGTCGAGACGCCCGGCGCGAGCGAGATCTTCTTGAACTTCTTGAGCTGCTTGACCTCCGGCACGGAGATCGAGCGGTACGGCTGGATCACGAAGAGCATCACGGTCTCCTTGCCGGCCACCTTGCCCGTGTTGGTCACCTTGACCGAGACCGTGATCGAGTCCGACTTGCCCGTGACCGTGGTCTTGCTCAGCGTCATGGACTCGTACGCGAACGTCGTGTAGCTCAGGCCCGTGCCAAAGTCCCACTCCATCTTGCAGTAGCCGCTCGAGCACTGCGTGCTCACGCGGTGGTTGTACGGGATCATGATGTTTGCCGCGTCCTTGGGGTACGTGAGCGGCAGGCGGCCGCTCGGGTTCACCTTGCCGTAGATGATCTCCGCGAGTGCCTGGCCGCCCATCTCGCACGGCAGCAGCGCGTCGATCACCGCGTGCACGTTCGCTGGCAGACCGCTGAGCAGACGCGGACGGCCGCCGACGAGCACGAGGATCACCTTGGTGCCCGTGGACGCGAGCTCGCGCACGTACGTGATCTGACCCGCGGGCAGCGCCAGGTCGTCAATGTCGCCGGGCTTCTCGGCGTAGCTGCCTTCGCCGATGACCACGACCGTGTACGCGTTCTTGGCGGCCATGGTCTTGGCGGTCGCGAGGTCCGCGGCCGAGTACGAGCCGTCGGCGCTCAGGCCGTTGAAGTATGACACGGACGAGTTGCCGGCGATCTTCTCAAAACCGGCCTTGACCGAGATGCCGTTCGGGTACATCTCGTTGCCCGAGTACCCTTGCCAGCGGATCGTCCAGCCGCCGCAGAGGTAGCCGATGTTGTCGGCCGAGTGGCCCGTGAGGAACACCGACGAGGTTGTCGCGAGCGGAAGCACGTTGTCCTGGTTCTTGAGCAGCACGATCGACTCGCGCGCGAGCTCCAGCGCTGACGCGCGGTCCTTGTCGCTGCCGACCTGGGCGACGTTGTCGGCGCCCGGCACAGGAGTGTCGTACAAGCCGAGCTTGAGCTTCATCTTGACGATGCGGCGCGCTGACTCCTTGAGACGCGGCAAGTACTCCGGGTTCGTCTGGAGCATCGCCTTGCCGTGGTCGATGAACGTCGAGTCGTACGGCACCATGCTCATGTCGAGCGACGTCTGCGTGAGCGCCATGCGCACGGCCTCAGGCTTGCTGCGCGCGACGCGGTGCCAGTCCTGGAGGTTGTTGATCTCGGCCCAGTCGGTGACCACGACGCCCTCGAAGCCCATGTCGGAGCGGATGAGATCGCGCAGGATCTTGGGCGACGCCACCACGGGCACGCCGTTGATCGAGATGTAGTTCTCCATGGACGAGAGCACCCCGGCGTTCACGGCCGCGATGAACGGCGGCACAAAGTAGTTGAGCAAGTCAAAGTCCGACATGGTCACGCCGTCGCGGTCGTGGCCCGTGGGCGTCTTCGAGTAGCCGACAAAGTGCTTCATGCACGCCGCCGTGGCGTTGTTGCTCTGCAGGCCGCGGATGACCGAGTCCGCCATGACCGACACCAGGTACGGGTCTTCGCCGAACGTCTCGAACGTGCGAGCCCAGAGCGGATTCTGCGAGATCTCGAGGATTGGGCCGAAGACCCACGGGATGCCCGCGGCTTCCGTGTCGCGGCCGGTGACGCGACCCATCTCGTAGACCAAGTCCGGGTTGAAGCTCGCGCCACCGTTGAGCTGCTGGCCGAAGAGCGCCGAGCCGGACACGTACACGGCGCCGTGCACCGAGTCGATGCCGAACACGATCGGGTGGCCGCCGTTCTCGGCCATGGAGATCTCCTGGATGCGCGTGATGATCTTGCGCCACTCGGTGGCGGTCCAGCCGTACTTGCCGTCCTTGGGGCCGCCGGCGAACGGCGAGTTGAGGTACGAGCCGATGTTGAGCTTGGCGTAGGCGCGCACGACGTCTTCGTTGAGCGTGAGGTCGCTGTTGAGCAGGTTGTCGATGTTGATCTGCGTCATCTGGCCCAGGATGTCGCTCACCGTGAACTTGTTGACGATCTCGTCGGCGCGCGCGTCCCAGGCATCGCCGGCGACGCTGCGGCACGCGAGCGCGGCGCAGCAGCTCACAACGGCCAACCACTTGCGGAACATGGCTGGTTGGTAAGGCAGGTCAGTAGCTGAGCTGGTCTGTGTGTGTGTTGTTGTGCCAATGCGAGCGCAAATTGGAAAATGAGAGTGAGAGCCGCGAGTCCGTCGTGACGGAACGACTGACTAGCATGGGGCATGCATGTACGGGCGAGTCACCGCGATAGCCAGGAAAGTTACAGTCTTGACTCACTGCCACCCACACAGTCGAGGGCCGTGCAAGAAGAGACGCCTCAGGAATGAGCAATTCTGCGCAGAGGGAGACGGCAGAAACGAGCCGAACTCATGCCAACGAGTGGGTCGTGCGCTCATCAACGCACGTGTCTGTGTGGTTTGATCCTGAGGTCCTCGCTTCCTTCCTAGCTGCAACAGGTGCATGATGCATGCGAGCTGTGGTTTGGAGCTGCTCGCTGGTACGGTACTGAATTGTAGGTACAGTAGAGGACGAGGTAGTCAGCAAATGTGACCGATATAAGCCTTTATATTTACAATATATATGTGCTAACAACGGAAACAGAACTGTTCTGTTTAAAGTGAAGAGCAACATAAGCCTTTTATATCGGGTATATTAGTATTAAGGATGATATGCGTTATCAGAGGATATTTGAAAGGAGCAGAAATGAGCCACTGCCTCGTCTCTGCGCGCTCTGTCAAATCCCGGAAACGCCGAAGGAACACCCTACCCCATCATATTTCGTCTGTTTATTCATTCTTACGTCAATCATAAACACAAAAAGGCTTGCATTTGTATTTTTTGAGAAATGTGTTTTCACCATTTAGCTATTGTCAGAGGTTTTTGAACCGAGCAGCGTGGTACTTGAAGTGGTCACTATGCTCAACCGTTTCTGAAGAGCCATGGAAAACCATTCTTCACGTTGTCCGCTCGCGAAAACTATGAACTTTCGAAGATATTGCTGCATGTTTGCCATGATCCACACATTTCCCACGCTCTCTGCCCATGGCGCCAGCCATTCGTACGTCGCTCCACGATTTCGTCTCAGTTGTGAGGTCATTTTTTCTTTTCAATTCGGTTCCTAGTGTATCTTCGAAAATGGATCGCTACAAAGCACGCCATGCTCAATGGACGCCACGGACGCCACTCCAGATGAGATCAGAGTGGGCACTGAGAAGCTAGGGTGCGTGGAGTGAACCAGCCAACACAGTTGCACCTATTTACCCTGACCTTGACCGCCGCACTCGAGTTGCAAGGGCACTTGATGGCTGGCTGGATGGGTCCGCGCGTTACACTAGCGACTTGATTGTTGCCCTTGAAATGAATCAAGTGGGCGTCGCGTTGTCGTTGGTGGTGACTTTCACCACACTGGTCGACCATCCGATTTTTGCATCGAAAGTGCTGCTCCTGAGTTGAAGTTTGACGCAATGCAAGACAGTCCCGAGTATTAAATCTGATTACCAGGCAGCTCTGTGTGTGTGTCTTTGTTGTCGACTGTCTTTTTAACAGAGATGAAAAGCATGGCTTTGATTCTTCGCCTTGCTCCTTGCAGGACCGGAACACATCCTTCCCAGTCGTGTGGTGTTGTGAGCAACAAGCTCATGAAGCTGCAACCTTTAAGATCGCCTTTTGGCTCTGAACCAGTCCACTTTCTGTGTGTGAGAGCCCTTCGAAGTGCATCAATTGGCAACGCACAAAGTGGAAGGAACAGACACCAATGCACTGCGCATACATATTATTGTGTGGTTTAGAATGTGAGCTTGGTGTTCCGTGTTGCAATTCTCAGTCAGCACCGTAATGCTGAGGTGTTGCCACGATGACCCCTTCCTTCCTTCCAGGCCTTTCGACGAGGAGCGAGGAGCTCCTACGGGCGATTTGAAGGCACCTTCCCGCTCGTTCATCAAGCAAAGTAAGCAAACCACACGCACAGGCTTCAAGCTTGCTTGTGTGTGGCTTGCCCACCAACACCTTCAAGGAACCTATTGGCGGGCAAGTGACAGTTTTTTGGTAATCTTCAGCAAAGGCGCATTCCATTTCGAAAAGACCACTGCAAGGGGAACTGCGCACCAGCTGCTCCGCGACCCCGACTGGTCGTAAACACCAGCACAACTCATGTGTTATACTCAGCAACAAAGTTGCGTCAATGGAGAACTCTGTCGAGTATTATGGGCAGAAGAGCCTGCTGTGGTTGCACCCAACTTCAACCAGTACACTTTTGTGTCAGAATCAAAAAAGATCGCTTCAGAAAACTGTGGCAGATCCGAACAACTGAGCGCATTTTGGAACCAAATCACCAACAAATCACCAAAAGTGAGTTGTCAAACCACCAGCTCACTGGTTTCGCTGGTGTGCCTTGATGCTACAACACTAAGGCAACCTCGAGGCTTGTTCAGTGCTTATTGACAGTAAAAAAGCTTTAATCTACAGCTCTAATACTTGCCGTTCGGCATTCGGTCCTATCTCCAAGTCTTCCTGGCTTTTCGAGTACTGTGATTGTAATCATTCCTCCGTCAGTCAGCCTCCTCGTGATGGTTGGTTGCCCTCTCATCGCATCCGCATGGCGTTCATTGTTGTTTCCCCAACTCGCGTGCGTTTTCGCTTTTCTGAGGAAAAGCGTGAAGACGCTTCCCTTCACTGAGTTGAAGTTCAACATCCATCCCACTTTCAGGTTTTCGCGAGAATGAAGATGATGAGGATGGACAGGCGAGTGGTCGTGACAAAGGCCGAAAGGATCAGATCTGCTGCGCTGTGTCACGAGCGTCGTTTCGGTAGTCTGATGAGAGGCTCAGCTCCAACTTCAACAGCCTGTTCCTCTATGATGAGGGCTCGGATCTGAAGGCCTTGCTACTATGGGCTTCGCTATTGAACTCTGTTGTATTAGATAGATTATGATGTCGGGCTCTATACAGTCGCGTTTTGACTGCAAGTACGTAGGTTGCTCGCTTCCTCTAAAGCTCCCTAGAGCTAGAGCTCAGTCAGAGCTTGCTCTCCGTTCTCCCGCCGAGCGAGCGCTGGTCCGCCGACGCGTCGACTTCGACCGCGAACTTGGTGATCGGGATGAGAATCGTCTCGAGCAGCACACCCACGAGGTACACGACGGACGTCACGACGAAGCAGAAGCGGTATCCGTGGGCTTCGACCAGGAACCCGCCGAGCACGGCGCTGCCGGCCCACGTGAACATCGAGAGCCCCTCGAGCGAGTTCCACCGCGCGCGCTGCTTCTTGGGCACAAAGTCCATGAGCAGCGACCTTCGCAACGGCTGCGTGCACTGCATCATCGCGCCTCGTATCAGGAACAACGCGCACTGCGCCTTGAAGGACGTGGAGACCGCCATGGCCAGTAGACACGCCGTGCCGATGAGTCGCGTGAGCACAATCACCGGCATGCGACCCGCGCACCGGGACGCAAACTGCGCCACCAACGAGCTCAGCGCCACGCAGATCGGAAGCAGCACAAAGAGCTCGGCGACCTGGATCGGCGAGAGGCCAAACTCCGTGAAGAAGAAGAGCGGGAAGAAGTGGATCGACATGCCCGCGCCGTTGCTGATGATGAAGTCCGAGACGAAGAGGATCGACGGCACGTGCGACGCGTCGAGTCCCAGGCACGACACCGGCGCGGGTCTCGCAAAGTGGATCGCCTCGTCAAACATGAAATCGTCCAGCAAGTGCGGGTCGTCACGTCCTCCTGACGACGGGTTCGTCATGTACATCGCAGACAGTGGAGGTCGTACGGCGCTCTCGCTCTGTGGGGATCTCAGGAGCTGCGAGAACTCGCTCGGAGGCGGTCGTCGTGCGGAGCTGATCGGCGAGAACGTGAGCGTGAGCGGTCGAAGGTCGCGGTCTCCGCTATTGCCGTTGCCGGTGCCTTCACCTCCACTCATGAACGCGTCGTGCTCGTCCAGCTCCTCAGGGATGTACTCGCTGAGCTCGACGCTGAAGTTGCGCTCGATGGAGCTCAGCTCGCGCTCGATCGCGAGCACGTGCTGCTGGTTCTCGTACGCCATGTCGTCGTTGAACTGGAAGAGCGCAGCCATGGAGATCGCGGCGAGGAATGTGCCGAAGAGCATCACTGGTCGCAGCACCGGGAGTTCCCACGTGTCACCGTAGTGCGCGAAGAGCGCGATCGCGCACAGTGGGCCGATGACGAGCGAGAGGTTCTGCACGATGTGCTTGAGCGTGAACGGTAGCGAGCGCTGGCCCAGGGGCACCGAGTCCGCGAAGAGCGCCTCCATCGCGGGGCTCTGGAACGCCGTGAACACGCCCCAGAGCGCGAACGACACGTAGATGAGCGGCAGCGAGCCCAGCTGGAACGAGAAGCCCGTGAGCAGCGCCGTGACGACGCCCATCACGCCCGCGAACGCGAGGATGCGGTCGCGGCGCAGGAAGTCGGCGGCGAAGCCCGCCGGCAGTGCAAAGAGCAGCTGCGCGAGCCCCTGGATGCCCTTGACGAGACCCACGGACTTGTTCGAGCCCGTGAGCACGAAGATGTAGCCCGCGAGCACCTGCTGCGAGATGATGCTGCTCGCCGACCAGAACGCGAGCGTGAAGAGGAACACGAACTGGACATTGTGCTCGAGGCGAATGGCGCGACACCACGCGAGCGACATGGTTCCTTGCGGTCTCCTCGGTTCCTGTTGTTGTGACTGTACTGGTGTACGTGTGTCTGTGTGTGTCTGTGCGTGTCTGTGTGTTTCAAGCTGACGGACAGCCTGGTTTGGCTCTCAATTCGCTTCAGCGGATGCAACGGCTTCAGCTTATGCGCTGTTGTGTCAGGAAACGGTTCGGAGCTCTTCGTTTTACTGTGCAGCCCAGAGACAGAACGAAGAGTCGCGTGGCAGAACTGGCAGAGCTGGGTGGGTGGTACAGTAGTAGATGACCCAAAACCAGACTGAACCAGAATGCCTGCAGTTGGGCTCGTCGCGTGGGGCTTTGGTACTGAGCGCCAGCTCCAGCGTGTGTGTGTGTGTGTATGTGAACCGTTTGTTCGTTAGTGTGGTTGTTGTGCTGCTTTCCCTATGGTCGCCAGCCATATTGAGAGTCCGCCCGTGCGTGCGTCCATATGGCAGATGCTTGACTGTCTGGGTCTTTTTGAGAATCTGGCTGCTTGGGCCACAACAACAGCAAGGGGTTGGTTGATTTGGTAAAAAGGGAGGCCTCTCTCTGTACTCTGCTCTGGTAGAGAGTGCGCTGGCAGCCCTTGAGGGACACGAACACCTCTCCCACACCTATAACAAAGAAAGCATTCAAAAAGAAGTGAACCCCGGTCGCGTGAAGCAAATCTCCATCAAAACAATAACAAGTCGTTTGGTCAAAGCCGGTGGCCATAGCTGATGAGGCTCCAGTATTTGCCAAGAGACAACCAACCAATCTTCGCGAGCAGCGCGAAGTAAAGTTAGTTCGCCGTGTGGGTATGAAATGTTTTACTTATTATTTTTTTGCTCACAGTGATAGGCTGCATTTAGCAAAGTGCCTGTGACTGTAAAGGCCCATGACTAAGAGGACAAACAACAAGGCCTCAAGCCAGCCATCCGTTGACACCACCGCCCGTCTGTGTCGCAATGAGGAGGCTTCGTCCAGCAGCACAAACTGACCATGGGATTGAAGCCATCTCGGGTGGTATTAATACTTTATGTGGCACATAAATCCATTCCCAATAAAACCGGTATTGTAGGGAAAACCTTGGCAATTTGATCCCTGTTAAATATGATACACTTTATTATGCAGTTTCATTTTCTCTAGTTACATGAGATAAATGGCTCAAAAAGGTTCCAGCATATAAACATAAATTACTGTCACACATGCTATAATGCGTTTCAGCCTTTCATATCAAATTTGTCAGACTTAATTGTACCGGTATCTTACCGGTACTGTGGTTGATACGCAGAAAGATTTTCTTCTCTTCCTTGGCGGTCTTCAAAGACTTCAAAGAAACAAAGAAGCGTCCAATACGCCACCAAAGCCATCCTTCTCTCGCTCCATCACTCCATATCTCTCTGCCTGCGTGCGTCTGCGTCCAGAGCCAAGAAGCAGCAAACAAGAGCCAAGAGACCTAAGACGAAGAGATGGCGCACCGCAAGAAAGTGCTTCTGAAGCTGATCATCCTGGGCGACAGCGGGTGCGTGCGTGCGTGCGACGCTTTGCTTCTTCTTCTCGTTGTTGGGGACGAGGGCTTCTTCCTTGCGAGATCCGAGCGATGGCAACTAATGCGCTGTCCACGTGTGTGTATGTGTATGTGTAAATGTGTGTAGTGTTGGCAAGACGTCGCTGATGAACCAGTACGTGAACCAGAAGTTCACGAACCAGTACAAGGCCACGATCGGCGCGGACTTCCTCACCAAGGAGATCATGATCGACGACAAGCTCGTCACCATGCAGGTGTGTGTAGCTCCTTGTTATTCACCTTGCGAATGGATTGTGCTCATGTGTATGTGCGTATGTAAACGTGTGGGTGTAGATCTGGGATACGGCCGGCCAGGAGCGCTTCCAGAGCCTCGGCGTCGCGTTCTACCGCGGCGCAGACGCCTGCGTGCTCGTGTACGACATTACAAACCCAAAGGTATCTACCTACTTGCTTGTCTTTGAAGATCTCTTGCTTATTTAGACACCGCAACACTGTACTAAACTGCTCTGTTACTTGTCATACCAGTCGTTTGAGAAGCTGGACAGCTGGCGCGACGAGTTCCTCGCGCAGGCGGGGCCGCGCGACCCGGACGCGTTCCCGTTCATCGTGCTGGGCAACAAGGTGGACAAGGAGGCGGAGCGCCGCGTGCAAAAGCAGAAGGCGCAGCAGTGGTGTCAGGCCAAGAACGCGCAGCAGCCCATGGAGCACTTTGAGACGAGCGCGAAGGAGGCCACGAGCGTCGAAGAGGCTTTCCAGACCATCGCGCGCACGGCGCTGCAGAAGGGTCAGGAAGACGATATTTACGTCCCCGAGACGATCGATCTGAGCGGCGCCACGGCCAAGAGCGAGAGCAGCAGCTGCTGCTAAACCGGCTTCCGCATAAAGGAGAGTTTTGGGGGCGAATTGCGCTGACAAAGCAAACAAACAAGCAAACAAGCAAACCAACAAACAAACAACTTTGGTGCAAGAGACAAGTGTTTGATGCATGAGCATGAGTAGTGAGTGAGTGGGAGTATTAATACTATCGAAGCGAGCGTGACGAATGTGAGGGAGACCAAGGCAGATGCAGAAGCAGAGGCAGAGGCAGCGCCATCCCTCACAATGAAAGGCTACCAACAAACTTCTTAAACAAGCACAACTGTCGAGTTGCTCATTTGATTCCCTGCTCTGCTGTGTTGTCTACTACGACGCTCTTCTTTTGCTGCGGCCAGGCTGAGAGGAGCAGCGACGCGCGCTTCTGCGCCTCTTTTGCTCTCTCGGGAACGTGCAACGCTGACATCTTCTTCTGCATCACTCCGGTGGCCGCTGCCGTCATACTGCTCATTTTCTTTTTCGAGCTCTTCTTCTCCTTGAACGGGGACGATGGTAACAAGAGGAACTTTGAGCTCTGTCGAGACTGCCTCTCTTTCTCAGCAGCTTCTTCAAAGAGCTGCCGCTTGGTCTCGATCCGCTGGCGCAAGGTGCGTTTGCGCCAGTAGCAGAACAACTTGATCTGCGCCGCGTACTCGGTGACTTCGTCCACACCGTGACGAGGCACGTCGCACGGCCCGCCGTACTTGTATCTACTCCACTCTTTCGGGTCCACGGGCTCCCCTTCGTCGGTCGCGACCATGTACTTGTGCAGCTGCGACTTGCTCGTCTCGCGGATCTGCAGCTCGCGCTCAAGAAACTGGTTCTCGCGGCTCACGACGCTCGCGTCTTTTTCACGGGGGCGGCTGAGGAATTCTTCAAACGCTCGCTGGTGGTTGATCGACAGCGGACCGCGGCGAGTGGTTGTAGGTGGTGGCGCTGCTGCTGCTGATGTTGAGTTGGACCCCAAGTCCCCCGGGTTCGCTTGAGTCGCTGCTGCTAGTTCTGCTTGCTTCTTCTTGAAAACGTACTCCTGGAGCTCTCGCTCGTGACGCTTCTCGACGCGGTCGCCGTGGCAGTCGACGCAGAGGTGGTCGAGCTCCGGGTCCCCAAAGTCCCCGCAGCCTGCGCGACACAAGATCCGCGGAGGGAGGCTCATGCTAACACGAAAAGCTCAGCTGCAAGTAAGTACTACAAAGCTGAGAACGAGCGAATCACGAAATGAACGTGAGGCGGTTTCTCGTCAAACGAATGGAAAAAAAACTCAGATATATAAAGAGCGAACTGGATGGAAACTGGCTGGGTATACATCTTCATTGACTGGAGGCTTGTGTCGATTTCTCTAAAAGCACACTCCTCGCGCCAGTCGAACGGGCTGCTCGCTCAGCAAAACCTAGAAGTAGAATGGGTAGAAGGTGACGATTCCGTTGCTCCACCCGACGCTCAGCAGCGCCCCCTGTTCGAAACTGGACGCGAACGCAAGCTTTCTCGGCAGCCCTGCATTCGGAGGACCACGCAAAAGTCCACTACAAACACACACATCACAACATGTAAAGTTTCAGCAGCACAACCAAGGGTTATACACAACCATTATTCTAAGCATCGATAGAATCGCACCTGCGGGTGAAAATCAGGAATGGCTCCCACGCAACGCTGAAGATCACAACGAGCGGACCCGTGAGATCGCTGCTGTTGCCCACTGCGGCTGCAGACGGCGCACTACTGCGGTACGTGATGGCGACGCGCGTTCCCGTTGGGTCCCACACGGTGCTTTGGATCTTCCCACCTACGAGTCTACAAGGCAAGAGATTGTGGATGAAGGTTAAGTTCAAACTCGACTTCTACATGTTGAAGTTGTAAAGTTGCACACGTACTCGGAGACGCGTTGGTCAAAAGAGAAGATCTGCTTTTCAGTGAACTCGATCGCGGGCGAGCTGATTTGAGCGTCTACAACCACAGGCGACAAAGTCACAGTAAGCATTTGGATGGCTCACATGATGCTTTCGCAGGGCGAGCATTGACTTACCTATGGATGGAGGACTGCCGGAAAACACGTACGGGTAGAGCGTGTTCTTGTTGCGAAGAGCTACGAGCAAGCAACGCCCGTCACGAGACCATCCGCAGCTCTGTTTGCATTCAAAACATTTATGGTACACAAAGTAGGTGAGCGATTGATTGACAAAGTCTGAGTGCTCTTGACACACGAAACTTGAGGCGTACCCCAGTCGCAACATCCCAGATTTCGCTCTTCCACGTGAGCGTCTCCCACATGAGAGACACGCCACGTCTGCCGTACGAACAAAACACATTAAAGTTAGTAAGAGTTCATTTGTGTATCCAATCGCCAGACTCATATATCACGACCCATGCATTACGATAGCAGATCAAACGTACTCTGTGGAGACGAATAAATACTCCCCTGTGGGAGACCAGTGCAGCGACGCGACCTTGTGGGGGCTCTGCAGCTCTGTTCGTCGGTTGAAAACCGTGTCGATCACGTAGATCACGTTCGTGTTCTTCGCGAACACCGCCAGCAGACTACGTACATAGACACATCCCGTTACGGTGTCAGTGCCACGAGTATCCTAAGATTTGGGCATTCAAGATATAGACAGACACCCACCTTCCGTCGGCGTTCCAGCTCACTTGGTGGAAAGACGTCTTTGTCGGGTGCGTGAGGATGTCCATCAGCACAGGCGCTAGCGTTGCAACACAGGAACAGATTGAGGATATCAGTAGGAGGTTCTCATAAGCAACCGTCAGACACAATAACAGAAACCAACCTTCTTGCGAGTTCTTGTGCTGCAGTTTCCATAAGAAGACGCCTCCACTGCGGTTACAATAGCGACGTATCGTAGAGTTCGTTAGTCACATGCAACCAGCAATCCGACAAGACGACATGAAATATCTATCGACAGCACGTACCGACACGCCACCGCGATGACCCCGCCAGAGTATTTAGCCCATTCGATGCTCGTGATATCGTTCTGCGCCGCGTGCTCCAACACGCGCGAATCCCAGGACGCGGTCGCGAGGTCGTAGAACGCGACGACGCCGTCACGCTGCGCGACTGCGAGCAGCGAGAGCGTCGGGTGCCAGCTCATCGCCGCGATGCTCTCGCTGCTATTTTTGATCGGCGCGAACCCTCTGCTTCCAAGCACACTGCCGAAATTCTTTCCCTGGTCATAGCGATCGTCTTCCTCTGGCTGGTCAGCGTCTCCATTGTTCTTATCGTCATCATCATCATCATCATCGTCCTTCGATGCGCCGCCCGAGAGCACGGACGTCACAACGTTCTTGGCGCTCTGTACCACCGACTGGATCACCTTCTGCTCGTCGTCGAAGAGGAACGCGTGCAGCACGCCCGCCGCCTGCTTGGCGAGCTTGACCGCGCCGGCGTCGCTGCGGTCGTCGCCCAGCTCGCTCGTGAGCGACTCCTCCTGGCCGAACGGACGGCGCTTCTTGGTGCAGACCACGCGCGCGGGGGGAAACACCGCGCCGCCGCGACGCACGAACTCGTCGCCGACGTGCGCCTCGTCGCGCGGAGACACGCTCAGCAGCTCGCCGTCCATCTCACCCAGCGTCACGGCGTCCAGGTTCGGCACCGCCCACGTCATCTCGATCCGCTCAATCTGGTGCGCTTCAGGTGAATTTGAAATGGTGGCCATGGCAACCTGGAAAAGGAAAAGGTACCGCGCTTTAGTGACATGTGAGGCGATTTCAGCCTCAGAGCATCTGATTTGCATACCACAAGTCACTAAAATGAAATTCAGGATACTGACTGGCACTGATTGAGATCAGCCCTCTTTTGGTGAGTGATGATCTGAACCCAGGTCGAGGCGATCAATCGCCTGGCCTCTGAGGCTCACTTGAGAATTTGCGACCAAGTGAGCACACGCATTCGCCTCTCTCTTCGCCCCCACATGGACGCGAATGACGCCCCAGTCGCAACAACAGCAGTAGCACCGCCCACCGCCACTGTCGGCCATGCGGCTGTTCAGGTGCTGGGCAGTCGCGATCTCTGGGACCTCCTCATGAGCTTCATGAGCGGGTATCCTCAGGAGGTGGCCATGTTTCTACGCGGGTGCGCTTCCACGATGCAGAGCCTCGATGAGATCAGCAGCTTGCACCCACGCCTGCTCGGTTCACTGACCGGGAAGGGTCTGTTGCCAAACCTCGCGGTCGCCGCGAATGCCTATAAGATGCTCAAGGTGCTGCGCAAACTCAGCAAGAAGCCGCAGTTCCGAGGCGACCGGAAGCTCAGTTTCGCGAGAGCCTACCACTGCGCTGTGGCATTCAACCGCGTGGAGATCCTCAAGCATCTCCGCCGCATGCGAGGTCCTGGAGGCAGCGAACCTCGCCGAGAGTGGGAGCCGTGGCTAATAAACCTCGCTCTCGACCGCGACGATCCGGATCTGCGAGTGCTCGACCAGCTAGCCCTGCGGCTCCCGCAAGGATCGTACTCGTTCTTGGAGAGCGAGCTGCTGAATTACACAAGGAGAGGGGCTTTCGACATCGTCCGTTGGCTTCGTGAGCACGCGTGCTAGATCTACTAGAGTGCAGTCGATGCAGCAGCAGGCACGCGCAACATTGGGCTCCTGCGCTACTTCTACGAGCACAGCGACAGGCACTGCATGTTCACAACTGCCGCAAATGCAGCCAGACGTGGCGACCTGGAGATCGTCAAGCTAATCGTCGAGAACCCAACGCTGGACTCGGTGTATGAGCGCGCTGTCATCGACGCGGTTCAGCACGGCCAGTTGGAGGTCGTCAAGTATTTCATCGAGAGCAAAATCCCGCTCGGTGACGTGGCTCTGATCGACAGCGCAGCATAGAGCGGGCACCTTGAAACAGTTCAGTACCTGCACACGAACTACACGCACAGCTGCACTGCAGACGCGATGAGCTTCGCTGCGTCTAACGGCCATCTAGAGATTGTCAAGTTCCTGCACTACAATCGCATCGAAAGCTGGTCGAAAGAGGTGATTCATTTTGCGGCCACAGCTGGGCATGTGGAGATAGTCAAGTTTCTGTATTTTAACCACGCCCGCGTCTGGTGTCCAGCAAACGACCTGTTGCGCAGCGGTGCGCGGAGTTTCGAAATTGTCGCGTTTCTCTGCGAGCAACAGCAGCAGCAGTTTGGAAGCGACGCTGTCAAGTCTGCGCTCATGCGTGCAGTGTCGACTGACGACTTGCGGACCATCGCGCTTCTTCATGAGAGGCTCCGCCCAGGGGATCCAGTGTATCCCGTGCTGCAGGAGGCCCTCGAACAAAGTAAACCGGAGATCGTCAAATTTCTGTGCGAGAACCAGACTCTGGAGCAGCAGCCTATAGGGTTATTGATGCAAGCCGTGACAGAGGCGAATGTCGAGGTCGTACGCGCTCTGGGTCAGTATGCGAGTGTGGCGCAGCTTCGTCTGGCGAAGGAAGCGCGTTGGAGTAAAACCAACTTCGAATTGCAGACATACTCGCACAGTGCATCGTCCACACGATGACGACGCTTTGTGGCGATCCGAACCGAGATATTCCAAAGCCCTCGCTCACCTATTGGCAACCACAAAGTGTTCGACAGAGAGCGAGGGTTCGCGTCGATGATCGCTTGAAATCAGGGATGGTCAACACTCATTCATTTTGCTAATTTTGACAAGTGCATCCATCGCCCCCTGAAATTGGTCTCGAAGTGAAAATCATGACAAGTAGAAACAAGGATCTTTCAAATCCTTCAGTGCTTTTCACCTAAATAATGTCTGCAAGGCCATAAATATCAGAAAATACCGCAGTTTAGTGTCGTGAAACCAAAATTGAGTTGGCTAAACTATGCGTCACTATTACAAATACATCAACGTCCTTTTGCAACTCCAAATCCCCAAAATGCTCAATCATATTTTCTTGCCAGCAACCATTTCCAGCTCAGAAGACACACGCACGCACACACGCTCCGTCTCCTCCGGCAACGAATGAACGCTCGAGATGCCCCAGCACCAGACGCAGCAACAGACACAGCAGCCGACACTGGCCACGCGGCTGTGGACGTCCTGGGCAACCGCGCGCTCTGGGACCTCGTCACGAGCTTCATGAGCGGGTTTCCGTTGACCGTGAGCACGTTCCTTCACGACTGCACGAGTGGCGACATGGCCTCTGTCATGGAAAGCCTCGCTGAGATGAGTCGATCCAACATCAAGCTGCACGGCCTCGGAGCTGGGAAGGGGCTGCTGCCGCACCTCGCGATCGCCGCGAGCGACCTCCCCATGCTCAAGGTCCTGCTCAGACTCTCCAGAAGGCCGCAGTACCAGCGCGACCGGAAACTCAGTTTTACGAGAGCCCACCACTGCGCAGTGGCATTCAACCGCGTAGAGATCCTCACGTTCATCGAGAGGCTGCGGAGTCCAGACGGGAGCGCTCTGTGTATGAAATGGGAGCCGTCGCTCATGCGACTCGCGCTCGAGCGCGACGATCCAGATCTGCGCGTGCTCGCCTTGCTGTCCCACCAGATCCCTCCAGGAACGTACGGACTCCAAGAGAAGCACTTGCTGCGCCATACGATGAGAGGAGCTTTCGAGATTGTCCGCTGGCTACACGAGCACGGGTGTGAGATCTACCAGAGCGCAGTCGACGCAGCAGCAGACGCGCGCGATGTTGCGATCCTGCGCTACTTCTACGAGCACAGTGAGAGGCGCTGCATGTTCATGACAGCTGCGAATGCAGCCAGACGTGGGGACCTGGAGATCGTGAAGCTGATCGTTGAAAACTCGACGCGGAGCTCCATGTATCCGCGCACTGCCACGGCAGCAGCGGAGCACGGTCAGCTGGAGGTCGTCAAGTACTTCGTCGAGAGCAACAAGCCGCTACGCCAACTGGAAATGATCAATAGTGCGGCCTGGAGTGGGCACCTCCATGTCGTGAAATACCTGCTCGAGAGCTACGTGGACGTCTCCACTGCGGCAGCGATGAATCGCGCCGCTGCCAACGGGCACTTGGACATTATTCAGTTCCTGCAAGCCAACCACACCGAAGGCTGTGGGAGGGAGGCGATCAACTTTGCTGCCATGGGCAAACAGGTGGAGATTGTCAAGTTTCTGTACCTGCAGGACCCACAAGGCTGCCGTCCGTCCCTGGCCAGCGCATTGCGCTACGGCGCTGGAAGTTTTGAGATTGTCGAGTTTCTCTGCGCGCAGCAACGAGATTTTGAAGGCATCGCGATCCCAAATGCGCTCTTACGCGCGGTGCATTACGGCGATTTAAGAACCATCGCGCTTCTCCACGGGAAGCTCCGCGCGGTGGGCGAGTCGGCGTATCCCGCGTTGCAGGAAGCCGTGAAGCAAAGAAAACCAGAGATCATCAAGCTCCTGTGCGAGAACCAGAAACTGGAGCAGCAGCGAATGGGGTTCTTGACACAGGCAGTGGCGGAGATGAACGAGGAGATCGTGCGCGCTGTGGGGCAGCACACGAGCTTAGACGAGCTGCGGTACGCGCAGGATCTTGCGTTGGTGCTCAGCCAGCCTCAAATTGCAGATACCCTTGCCGAGTACATCGACGCAATGGTGCCGCCCAGAGAGAGTGAAACCCGATCCAATTTGGACTGATGCCAACGTCGACATTTGACAAGCTCCTTGCTGGTGCAACAGACAGACACCTTCATTCGCTACTACTGTTGCTGACATCTGAAGCTTTGAACAGGAAGACAAACTACCTACCAGGAGCGTGTTCACGAAATTGGTTCAACGCGTCGAATGAAATTGGTTTGGTTCGAAAAATCCTACAATTGTGTGACGGTGGTGGCGCTTTTAAGAGGAACCCAACAGCTGCATGCACCCGAATAGGACTAGCGACGATAGTTTTATATTCTTCTTCAAAAATGTATTGGACATTATACCGTGACATTTGTCCCAACACAAAAACGATCTTTAGAAAAGCGGTCTTAATAGAAACAAATGTTTTGTGTTATTTTTGCATACCGGCACACTGATTTACGAACCCGACTCCTCAGTTTCACGAGAAATCGCGAAACAAATGGCAGGCAGCAAATTCACAAAATTTTGAGCGCCAAGAACGCGCCAATGACGACACTTGCGGTGGCGATGGCGATGGCAACGACACCAGCCAGCAGCAACAGCACTAGCAGCGGTACTTCGTCAGCAGTAGCAGCTGCCGCCGCCGCCACCAGCTTCCTGGGGCTGCACTCGGCGCCGCTGGAGGAGCTGCCGTGGCATGTGCGCGCGTACATGAACGGCCCGCGGCCCGTGCCACCGCCCATCTTCTACGAAAAGGTCAACAAGCCGCCCGTGCCGGTCGAGGAGATGACACCGCGGCAGCTTCGCATGCTCATCAGCTCGGAGCAATTCTACCGCGACGTTCGCAATGGGCGGCGCGAGAAACGCAGCAAGCGCGCGCGGCGGCTGAAGCCCGAGAAGGTGAAGCTCATCGACTGGACGCAGCGCGACGAGAGCCTGCTCGCGGAAGCGAAGAACAGCATCCTCGACGACTACGCGCGCTGTCCGTGCATCCAGTGCACGATCCTGCAGCGTGAGAGCCAGCCCGCTGTCGACTACCGCTGCTCCGTGGTCGCGTGCAGCCAGCTGTTCACGGATTTCGTAGAGCTCTTTGAGCACCAGACGCGCGTGCACGGCAAGATCTACCCGACGTGTCGACGCGTGCGCATTGAGCTCTTCCACCAAGACCGCGGCACGGCGCCGTATCCTCCTGTGACAGTGTACGCCGGCCAGCAGCTGATGCGGCCCGGGTACCGGCCAATCGAATGGACGCTCGAGCGTGTGGAGCAGGAGAAGCAGACGCTCCGTGACGAACTCTTTGGCAGCAAGAAGCAGTACCTTGGCGCGCTGCACGCATGGGACTCGTTCATCATGGCGTACCACCAGATCCGCCAGGGCGGCGTCGAGCAGCTCCGCGCGCAGTACCAAACGGCGCTTGAGTACTACGAGTCATCGCTGGTGCACCCCGTGACAACGCGCAGCTTCCAGGACGGCGCGGACTTTGTCGGCAACGGGCGAAACTGGTTCGTGTCGTCGGAGCTCGAGCGCGCACAGTACGTTTCGCCCTTCCGGTTTGAACTAGAGAAGGAGAAGGAGAAGAAGGAGGGAGATGGCGATGACGTGGTCACGTTCAAGAAGGACCCTGAGTCCAAGTCCGATACTGCAGACGCTCAAGAAGATAGTGGTGATGAGGAAAATGATGACGAGGACGACAACGACGATGAAGATGCATCGACCCTGTTACTGGAGACCGGCGAGCCCATTGTCATCGACCCTCGCGTCACCGCAGCGATCGCCAAGAAGCGCCACGAGTTGCTCCTGGAGAGACACACGTCGAACTTCGAGCTGAAGATGAGGGAGAAGAAGCGTCGGCTGCAGAACAAATGTGTGCTTTGCGGACGCGCGGGCCACGACCGGTTCCTCTGCAAGCTGTTTGACCCCGCGGTCCACACCAAGCGCGTGAATCGGTGCGGCCACTGCGGGACGGCGGGCCACAGACGGAACAACTGTCCCAACAGAGCCGCCGCTGCTGCCGGCAGCTTGTTGCGCTGCACCAGGTGCAACCTTCTCGGCCACGTCCAACGGAGCTGCCACCAGGTGCTGCCCGAGGAACTGGACCTCTTATCGTGATCCGACAAGTTCAATTGACCCACCAAACTTGTATTTCGTACTCAAATGACTTTGACAATGGAATCATATACACCTAAGCTTGTCAACTACCTACCCATCCACTCATCCAGCCAACCGACTCTGTGTAGTACCAGCTAATACTTGAAAAAGCTGCAGAAGTTGCCGCAGAGGCGGCACGAGATCTTGGACGCGTCGCCGCCTGACGACGCAGCGGCTCGGAGCTGCGCGTCCTGGCTCTCCAGGAAGTAGAACGGCGAGGCGCCGCCCGTGGCGAAGAAGTCGATCTCGCACGCCGCCGCGCCGCAGCCCATGCACTTCCACGCGTCCATAGCCGAGAGCACCCGGAACGACAGGAAGCAGCGCTCCTGGAGGTGGCCAGACGCGCAGAAGAGCTCTAATTCGGCAAACGGCACGGGCTGCTCGCAGATGAAGCACGTCTGGCGAGGGGGTGGCGTCGGAGCCATTTCGGTACTGCTACTACTATTGTCACCATTCTCTGTAGCAGAGGGATCACAATTGGCTGTTGAGGTACGACTGGCCTTCTCCTGGAGATACTTCAGCCACCTCGCGATATTCTCGTCCGACCCCAGGCGCGTGTACACGGTGGTCACGAGCCGCTCACGCGAGTCGCTCAGCGGGTGCTGGACGCTCAGAAAGTCCGCCATGAGCAGCGCGCTGATCTTCTCACTCGGCGAGATGCCCGCAAAGTTGTCCACCTGGCTGCGCGTGGCCACCAGCTCGGTCAGACAGCGCTCGGCCCAGTATCCGTAGAGCTTGCGGCGCAAAACCGTGAGCGCCGAGTCGCGGATCGCCGCGTGGTTCTCCGCCGGCGGGATGCTGCTGCGCAGCAAGTACGACGCCTGCAGGTACAGGATCGCCGCGAAGCTGCGCGGCTGTCTGCTGCTGCTGCTGGGGACCGTGGTCGGCCCGCCTACAGATACAATCTTCTTCTCGTCCACCACTGCGCTGAGGTACTTGTGCTCCAGGGCTTCGCACAGATTCAGGTACAGCGGCTGGCGCGAGATCTCGTCATGGGTGCTGGCGCCACTCACGCCCTTGAGCTTGTTGAGCAAGTTCGGGATCGTCATGTCCGACGAGCCGTGCAACGACGTGATCGCCGAGTTGTCCTCGTAGCAGAACCAGAGCACGTCCGTGAACGTGCTCACGCTCTTGCTCTCTTCCAGGATGCGGCACATCGCGGTCACGAAGCTCTCGGGGTCCTTGGCGGACGGTGACGGCAGGTACTCGAGCGCGCTCGAGACGCGGCTGTAGGACACGTCCGCCTGGGACTTGCGGTTCGGCCGCGCAGCTGGCGGGATGATGTGCACGCAGACAACCTGCGCTGAGCTCGGAGACACGGCGAGTCCGAACAGAGGATACTTGCTGCTCTCAGTGCCATTGCCGCCACTACCAGTAGCGCTGCTGCTGCTATTGTTACCCACTGGCTTGAACGGGACCTCGGTTCCGCTTTCTTTCTCCCACACTTTGATCCTCCCGTCCACGCCGCAGGAGAAGATCGCGTCGCCAAAGTAGTTTGCATCGAGTCCCGTGATGTTGCCGTCGTGGGCTCTCCAGCACCGCGGCTGCGGACGCTTTCGGTTGATGTTCCAGACCGAAATGGTCGAGCCCGAGGCGACCACCAGATCGTTCCGCTTGCTGTCGCCGTAGGTGTCTCGCGAGCCGAGGCAGATGCTGAACACGGGCTGGCAGTGCGGCGCGAGGATCGTGCGATCCACCTGGATCTCGGGCGGGAAGCCGCTGGTACTACTCGGCATCGTTTCAGAGATCGTCGGTACGTTCGCTAACAGCACACTCCCCGAAGTCGTCCCCATCGCCAGCGTGAGGAGCTCGGTCGGCGTGGCGCGCTCGTAGTGCATTTGCTGCCACGTGCTCGTGGCCACCCACCCGTACTTCTCCGTGTCAATCCACGCCAGCGGCGCAGACGAGAGAAACAATTCGCTCTTGCTGCTGGTGCTGCTGTTGTTGATCTCTTCATTTTCATTATCAGCGGAGGTGAAAGTCGGGTACGCGTACCCCCACACAGTGGTAACTTTGCGGCCCGAGAACGCGATCAGCGACGTCGTGGTCTGCTCCGCTGTAAGCACAAACGGCGACCAGGCGATCGACATCGTCGCAAGCAATGCGCACTTGTGGGCGTACTCGGCGATCGAACTCGTCGCCGATGCTGACGCTGACGCCGTGTCTTCAAAGAAAGTGGTGGTCGTGACTCCAGTGCTCGACCGTCTTCGCTTCTTGGACGCTCTGGCTGACGATGCCGACGTCTCTGTCGTTGCCACGGTTGCTGTCTTGTCGCCTCCACCATTGCTGGCATCACCACTCCTGACACCCGTCCTTGGCTTGTTGTGCATCTTGAAGTCTGCTTTCTCAAAGAACGCAAAGAGCGTCTCGGAGAACACGGCGGCCTCTCGCCAGCTCATGTGGAAGCTCGAGGAGAAGTGCAGCGCGATGCGCGACGACGACATGAGCGTCAGCAGCGCGCAGGATGAGTTCGGGCCCGAGCCGCGCGGCCCCCACGTCGCGGACAAGAACGCGCGGCCTTCGTTCTTGGAGAGCGAGAGCTCCTTCGGGTTGTACTGATGGCGGTCCGCCTCGTGCAGCAGAAAGTACGTCATGCTGCCCGTCGGCATGGCACTGTCAAGTGGCTGCAAAATTTTTACAGCATTTGGATACATTGGTCAATATGGTTGCATACACAGTGGCTCCACATGCATGGGATAGCAGCTTGTAGGAAAGAATGGATACTGACTGCCATACCTCATTGAAAACGGGGATGTCGATCGGCACGCGCTCGCTCTCGGTCGTGGCGACCTCGGGCAGAAAGATGAAGCTCTTGGAGACCGCGGGGCTCTGCTGCATAAACATTTCCAGCTCGCGGCTCATGAACGTGGAGATGAGCACGTTCGCGTCCGAGACGACGGCCACGCGCCCGTCGTCCGCCCACTTGACGCAGTCCGGCACGAGCGGACTGCCGGCGATGCGCTCGCGGGTGCTCGTGTTGGTCCACGCGGTCACGCTCGCGCTTGCGGCAGCAGGAGTAGCAGCTGCTGCTGATCGCGCAGGCGCTTCATCAGCACTGCTCGCGGTGCTGATGCGGACAGCGGAACGCGCGTCGCCATCTCCGTTGTCGCTTGGCGCCATTTTCATCAAATTATGGATGTGGCATCCACCCAGCCACAATAGTGTCATTATAGTGAAATGTTTATGTCACTATTTTTATAGTGTACCTTTTTAAAGGTTTAAATAAAATGGTTGCGTGCGCCATAATAAGGCCACAATTGTAATTTTCTTCAAACCTGCTAACACTTTGGCGCCGCAATCCACCATTCAAGCCAATTCGGTCCCAAATCCCAATACGAATACGACTGACCCGAGAGAGCGATTGGAGCAATCATGGGCCTTGTGCACGCGCTCGAGGTGCTGCACGCGCTCGCGCAGGTGGTGCAGCGCCAGAGCCCGCAGGCACTCTCCAGAGACGCGCTCGAGGCGCTTCCCTACCCGCATCTGCAGCAGCGGCTGCAGCAGACGCTGCGCGGCGTCGTGCTCGTCACTGCGCTCGGCGTGCTCGTCCCCGTCGCCACGCTCTGCTTCCTGCCGATGATCGGGTCCACGTACGCGTTCCCGGGCGTCATCTCGTTCGCGTTCCTCTCGCTGCTGCTCATCTTCGCGTCGCTGGCGCAGATCCTCGTGCGCTACGTGATGCTGCCGGCACCGCGACCGTTCCTGCCCGATCGCGCGAGCATCTACGGCTTTGTGCAGACGCTGCTCTGCGTGGCGTTCGACGCCGTCGCGCGCGTCTACCAGGAGCCGCAGCTGCTCGTGCTGCTCACACTCTGCGTGTTCCACTCGTGGCTCTGGAAGTCCGCGCTGTACGCAATCACGACCGGACCGAGTGGCGCGGAGAACGACATTGCGAGCGGCCACTTCTCAGCGTTTGTGGTGGTCGGCGGCCTCGTGTCGTTCGTGTCGTTCCTCGGGTTTGAGAAGAGCATCGGCGAAGACCCGTTCGTGCTCGACCCGCGTGCGGCGCTTCAGAACGGACTGCAGCGGGACTTTGTGCGCGCCGTGCGTCGCGGCGTGGTCGTGTGGAGCGTCACGCGCGCGCTGCTCGTGCTCACGCAGGCGGACGAGTCGCTCTTCTCGCTGCGCTTTGCACGCGCGTACTTCCAGATCACGAGCAGCGTGGTCGAGAACTTTGTGTGGCTCGTCGCGGCGTCGATGTTCCGGATCCTGCTCTTCCGCGCGAACCACAAGGTGCTCGAAGGCGCCGCCAAGGACGGGTGTCTGTGGGACTTCCTCCAGAAGCGCTCCAAGTTCGACCAGAGCGTCTCGGTGGAGAGCCTCTTCTTCGCGGGAGACCTGTCGGTGGACACGCAGAACAGCACGCCCATGAACGAGCAGTACGTCGTCGCGCTCCGCAAGCGTCTCGACAGCGTGCTCCAGAAGATCTCTTCGCGAAAACTCAATGGCGGTGGTGGTGACTCCGGCTCGAGCTTTGCGTTCGAGAACGTCGAGGCCCTAGAGAGCCTGCTTAAGTACGGCGACGCGACGCTCGTGACCAAGTTCAACTCCGAGGCACGCAAAGTGATGTTCGCGTCCGAGAAGCGATGGCACGCGCTCTTCGCGAGCACGACCGCGGTGATCGACAGCTTCACGCTCTCGCTGCAGCTGCTCAACACGATCCCCGAGAGGAAGAGCCAGGGCGACGAGAAACTCGTGGGCTCGTTGGAGAAATCGTCGGTGAACTTGCTCGGATTCGTGCTCTCGCGCGCGAACACGACGAACCCGCTGCTGCTGCTGGACGAGCACCCGCACCTTGCAAACCTGCGCATCGCGCGCGCGGGCTTCACGTCCAAGATCCAGTTCTACTTTGAGTCGCGCGCGCAGTTCGCCGTGCGCCGTTTCCTGATCGAAGAAGCGCGCCGTCGCGTGTTCCTGCGAACCAAGGTGAGGAATGCGTGATCATGAAAACCTACTGTAGGCATTATATCGAACTTACAAACTGTCGTCTGTTGTTGTTGTTGTGCGTTCCTTCAGGTCGTGTTCGCGGCTCAAGAGCTTTTATGCAACTTGGTGAGCACGTCTCGTGCTGAAGACGCGCAGGGAATCGTCCAGGTACGCGATGGCTCTGGGGTGGCAAGTGTATGGACTTATGTGGCTGATCTATTTAACATCCTCTCTCTCTCTCTCTCTCTCTCTCTCTCTCTCTCTCTCTCTCTCTCTCTCGTTCTGGGTTTTGTTTTCTGTGTTCTATTAGCACGCGGTGCCAGCCGTGCTCTCATCGCTTGTGGAATGCCGAAAAGCGCTCGATATTTACTTAGAAACGTGTCTAAAGAGCGGAAGTGCGACGGACGTCTACGTGAAGGAGGCGGACGCGCTCGCGTGTGGTACGTGCTGTGTGTTGTGTGAGAGAGAATGCGACAACTTGACTGAGTGGGGGAAACTGACAAGGCATTTTGTGGCATGATGTGTATCCGAATCAGGCATCGACAAGGGCATCTACCGTATCACGGACGCGTTCTTCGGCGAGCTCTCGTCCTTCACGTTCTCACCGGAAGTCAAGAACTCGCTCCAGGCGTACGTAACTTTTAGTGCCTAGACCCATTTCTCTCTCGATTCTTTAGACCAGCCATCCAGCCAGCCAGCCTCTCCACACAACCCAGAAAAAGACTTCGCAATAACGATGTTGTTGAGACTGGTCATAACAGTTTCTTGCCTTCTATCGTAACAAAATGGTGAGCCTCACACTCTATACCTCCTGGGAGATCTAGGTACCTCTAACTCTATTCTTCATCGACCTCCTGAGCTCCGAAATCAAAGTTCCCAGTCTCCAACGCTGCGAGGAAGTCGTCCATGTCGATAAACTAAACCACCAATCCCCAAGAGAACAAACAGCGACGATATTAGACACAAAGACCCAGCATTTAGAAGGTGTTGTAAGAAGCAACAAAGTCTCATTTCGCACCTGGCTTGAACCTGGTTCATCCCCCGCAGGGCTCCGCTGCATGGCGTGGATCGCAGCTGCCTGGCAGAGTGCGACGAGCGACGCAGCGTTCGCGCCGTCGGTCGCATTCACCAGCGTCTCCAGATCCACATTCTCGTGCCAGGGCATCTTGTTTTTCTGGATCTCGAGGATCGCGCGACGCTCGTTCTCCCTTGGCAGCCCCACGTACACGACATTCTCAAAGCGGCCTGGACGGACATTGGCATAGGGAAACTTCAGTTGGCCACCAAAGACATACAAGACACATCGACTTGGGATGAAGGCGGTTGTAGTAAGTATCCCATGTCTTCTTCCTACCTGGCTGCAGAAATGCCGGATCAATCGCTGTGAGCGCGTTGGTCGCCGCCAACACGAACACGCGGCTCGCGATCGACGTCATCGCAGCAACAGCGGGGGTATCACCATTGCTCTCTCTAGTCGCAACGTGCGCATTCCGGTCCTCGGACACAGCTTTCAGGTTGTCCATCTCCATCAGCAACTGCGAGATCATGCGCGATGTCGTCTGTCCACCACCATCCATAGCAACAATGTCACTCATTAATAGTGCCACACAAGAGCTCACGACGTGCGCGACAGCAGCAACGAAGACAGACTACTTACCACGCCTGCGGTCGACCGGTTCCCAAAAAGCGACTGGAACTCGTCGATGAACACCATGCAGGGACTGAGCGCTCGCGCCGTGTCGAACGCGCGCGTGATCGCCTTCTCGCTCTCGCCAAACTCGGCTTTCATCAGGTCGCTCGCCGACAAACTGAGGAAATTGCAGCCGCTCGCGCTCGCGGCGGCTTTTGCCAGCATGGTCTTGCCCGTGCCAGGCGGGCCGTGGAGGATCACGCCGAGCGGCGGCGAGATGCCCATTCGAAGGAACACCTGCGGTCGCTCGAGCGGCCACACGACCATCTCCAGTAGGTTCTGCTTCACGCTCCCGAGTCCGCCAATGTCGGACCAGGACACGTCCGGCACGGAGGACGCCAGCGTATTGGCGCTGCTACTGCCGCCTCCGCCACTGGAGATCTCGCGCGCGAACGACTCGATCTCCGACTCCAGCTGGGTTGGGGATAGCTGGTCGCTGGACTGATTCTGGCTGTATTTCATCCGGATCTGACGCGCAATGGACGTGATGTTGCTCGGACGCTGGCCGTAGCGCACGGCGATGGACATGAGCAGCTCCCGGCTTGGCGTGAGCTCTGCGGGAAGCAGCGAACTGAGCAGATCTGCAGTCCACTGCTTCTCTGGCATCTGGGGAATAGAGTTGAACATGACCAATAGAGCAGTTAGGGGCCGAGTCAACACAACTCAAGATTTTAAAAAACTATCGTATTCAGTACCTCGAGCGACACTTCTTCCGCGAAAAGCTGGCGCACTTTGCTGTGAAGCGCGCTGATCGATGTAACTGTGCCCACGACCGCAACGCTCGCAGACTCCAGGTTGTCTGGTACCATTCATGATCAAACTGTGTTAGTGAACCTTACAACACACCCAATCAGCAACGACACTGAAGAGCCAAGTTCGTACTGATCGCCTCGATGCATCCGACCAGACGCCCCACGAGCTTGTACTTCGTCTCGTCGAGCACCCGCGGGAAGAGCAGCTCCAGGTCCTCGAGCAGCAGGACCGCCGGCTGAATGCGCAGCGCTGCGGTGAAAAGGTCCTGCAGCTGGATGTGCGGCGTCGCGAGCAAACTGCAGTCGATCGTGAGTAGGTTCGCGCGGAAATGCGCGGCGACGAGCTGCACGAGCGTCGTTTTCCCAGCGCCGCTGGGCCCGCGCAGGAGCATCGATCTCGAGTGGGACACTACGATATGCATCGAGAACAATGCTTAGTGGTGGTGCTCATGGCAGTAGGAGATCAAAGAGCCAAGGTAACACGAGCCATATATACTGTACACACACCTGCTTCACGACGCCCAGTGCTCGACTGTGAGGATGGCTGCAGCGCCATCGCCACCAGTTCGCGGAAGCTCTCGCCGTGGGCTCCGATGGGCTGGAGCGCACGACCATCGCCATCCTGGTCCAGTGCGGATTGGCTCGACGCGAATGGGAACAGCAGCACGAGCGTCTGCTCGTCCACGATCCCCGCATTGAGCTCGAGCTCCTCCGCGTAGTCTTCTAATGCAGTTGGTTCCACTCTCCCTCTGTAGTACGCTTTGAAGCGCCATTGGCCATAGTCGATCCCGTCATACTGCAGTGCGACGACGCCGTCTGCGCCAACGACAATGCGCTGCCGCAGCAGCTTCTTGACGAACGCCAGCGCGAGCTTCGGCTGGTCCGGCACCGCCGGCACCAGCTCCATGTACTGCACCACACGGACACGCGACGGGTGTACGCATTGCGCATGCACCTGCACACCGGAGACTGGCGTCGTGTTTACTTGGCCACCATCTCCATCATCATCCTGCTGCTGCTGCTGACGACGGGACGTTGCTGGCCAGTGGTCGATGCGCACGACTCCTGCGTCCACCTCTGCGCTGATTTCGAGACGGAAAACAGCCGGCGGCAGGCACTGACAGCGCAGCAGTACGTAGCTGCTCCAGCACGCGCCTAGTGCGCTGCACGCGGCTGGCGAGACGAGCGCTTTCGACGTGAAGCTGCTGCTGGAGCCATCATCGTCTTGGATGTCAAGAGTCAACATCATCAGATACTGGTTTGTGTGGGTTCTCAAAAAAATATGCACACTCGAGCCCCGGTATAGTGACACTAGATTGTATGTCACTAAGTTGGAAATTTGGACAAAACTGTCACCCAAATGCGAACCAATTTCGTCAATTTCAGCTGAGCGTTAAACCAATTTCCCAACAACGGACAACCTTCGACCTGGCCTCATAAAGTACTACGTCGTAGCTCCAACCGGACTGGACAATACCATCGTATGGATGCTCTCTGGAAGCATTTTCGCAATTCGCAGACGGCAGACGGAGCGTCAATACAAGGTGGTATTCTTGCAACAGTTCTCGCTGCGTTCTCACAGCGTTCAGGATCTCCTCGCTTGTCTCCGCCGCTGCCTGCGTCAAGAACCCCAACGTGCTGCTGCTGCTGCTCCAGTTTCTGGTTCTCGCACAGAGACTTGACGATCTTCGGGGTTTTCTATTGTTTCACGGCTTCTCAACAACGCAGGCCACACTTACTCTCTTGGATGCACTTTCCCGTAATGAAGTGTGATGATTCATTCGTACATCGCCATACACCACGGCACGTATGAGTGCATTCACGATCGCGTCACCTTCAAATTCCTCTTGGCGCTGACCACTACGTATTATCGTCCCGCTGAGGAGGACGTTATTCCCTGCTAAATCTTTTTTCTCATCTACTTTGACAAGCGGCCCTCACTGGACTTCTGGCGTTTCTGGCGTCGTACTCAAGCCCCCATGAGGACGCAAACGCCACACACTGACCGAGTGACCGCAATAATGCCAACCGCTTTTTGGCTGCAAGAGGTTTGTAACCATCACTACAGTCCGTACAGTCCGCTGCGACTTTAGTGACCAACCAGGTTGCTCTTGCTGCTACAGTACATAGGCTGCTTGGTTGATCTTATTGACGAGCATGGGAAGGAACCATACGACACTTTCGGACGGTACAGCCTGTATGCAGATCGCAAATACAGAACTGTAGCCATCATAATGGATCCATATCAACAATTGAGGAAGCCCACTTGCTTGTCGACATCCTAGGTGGGATGCCTA